>CM049371.1:33583014-33835626 GCA_026937815.1 Etheostoma perlongum
AACCCTATGTGAACGGATGCTTCACATATGACCAAGCAGAGTATCGGGAGCAGCGGTACCGGTAGGCGGACTGCCGCCAGAGCAGTAGCCGCTGCTGAAGGCTTTCCTGACGCATCAGGAAGACGTTTTGGCAAGGGGGTAAACTGATCGGAAAATGTAATGAAACGTTGTCTACTTAAGTAAACGTAGTAAAAGTAGAGATACGTGAAAAAAGTACTTAAGTAAAGTAACTAAGTATTTGTGCTTTGTTACATTCCACCCCTGCTGTTTGGTAATGTTACAGATAAAAAAAGACAAAACAGTCAATGTTCAACTGACATTTAGACAATACAGTTGGTCATCTGCTCACTAATTAGCATCCATGTACTTAAACCACAACATAGCTCCTATTTAAAGGTACAATTATTGAGTATGGCTTTTGGAAGCACAGCGTTTTAAGTTGGCCTCGCCTCCCCAACTCAACGTCCAGAAAGAGAGAGAGAGAGAGAGAGAGAGCAGCAGAGGTTGAGCGAGCTAAAGAGTGAATGAAGAAAAGGGAACACTGTACAAAGTACTAATTAGATGACTACAAAGCTCTTCTTATCTTGTTTCATAGTGATTATGTTCTAAAGCTGATATTAGATGCTGAGAGGCAAAAGTGGCAGCTGCTAAGGACAACGCGCTACACACCTTGCACATTGTTATAGGCTGGAGGTAACACGGCCACCGGGGGCCCAAAGGCTCTTTGTTACCGCCCAGGAACGTCCCACACACAGGAAAAGAAAAAGAAAAGAGAATCCAGGAAGAGGACAGGGACTCTGCAGATACAGACACCACTACACACTTCTACTGGGTCATACAGTCGAGAGGGATTGCTTTTGTAGTAGTCTTAACATTGTTTTTTTTAGATAAGCATTGCATGTTATACGTTTAAGTTAAGTAGCAGTTTCAGACAAGACACATTCCAAACACAAATGTAAGGGCCAATTCATTTAACAGTCACAGGTTTCTATGGAAATACATAAGACGATGACTTTTGAACCGATAATAATTCCCTTTGGTGTCACTGACAAGATAGAACATGTTTGCAACACAAAATTAGAAACACTAAATAAAGGAATTTATGTCCATTTGATATAGTTTCCCCTTCAGAAAAAAATCTGCAAAAAGGATCATTTGACATTTTTGAAAATGTCGGATTATAATAACTCACTTCACCACACCACTTGAGACTTTAAACTTTAAAACCCGCATGAATTATTTTAAGTAGCATACATTAATCAATCAGCCTATATTAATCGATGAATGTGTTTGACCACAGTAAGTCTGCTGCTGGGCCTGCAGGTTCTGAAAATGAATTACCATTTAAACTTCAAGCAATTCTGCCTTTTTTATCATCAAAAAGCTGGTAATAATGCCATTTAAATTGTGTTTTAGGGTGGAAGATTGATTCAAAGCCAGAGAACAGTAGCAACCCACTGAATGTGATTACTTTCACTTTCATTTCTTATATTTTACACATATGACAGGATGAATACTGTGGGTCTACATACCTTAGTGTGATTATAAGTGCATGTGAGTGAATATTAGCGCACAAATGACTTTCTATGTTCCAGTTATTTTTACACTGCACTGTACGGCCATTGTGAAACCTGTTTATTTGGTTTTATAAACTTTATTCTATGACAATATAGGACTCTGCAGGATATGTGCTAAGAAAAAGTCAATAACAATCATAACAATGATTGATTAATTAAAATATTGTAATTGCAATTTGCAATATGGCGGTTCCATTGCTGACCTAATGAAGAAGCAAAAAACAAAGGCATTCACAGTGGGTACCTGCAAGGTCCTGGGGGCTGAAGCATGTAAACCTTGCAACATTTTGTCTGTGTCCACAAGCTTAATTTTTATCTTGATTACCATACTTGTCTGTGAAACAACCCTGAGCTCTATTTAGAATTGAAGATGACAAGTGTGTCTGTGTTCTATGATAAAAACGCTGCTGTAAGTTTGTGTTGAATAGTCCTGAACAACTCTTATGTTAAAAGTGATCTTTCTTTCTTTCACTTTTTTATTTACAAACTTAGGCTATATATCTGTACATAGTAGTCAAATGTTAATATTTGCCTTGTTCAGCTTAGTTGTAGCCTGGGAAAACCCTGATGAACTTCCGGCTCAGCAAGTCAGTCTGGCCAAGAGCCCATTCAAGTCCAGTTCACTTCCAATTTTTCCAAATCGAGGCACTTTACACGATGACGATAGCGCAGCGACAGCAATCAGCTTTAAAGCTTTTACATTCAACATGACGGCCGGCCTGACAAGCCAGATCACATCAACCACATTTGCTGCCACTAGGGTGCTACTAGATTTCTAGTAGCGACATGACGGCCACTGGAGCACAGCAACCCGTCGATGTCGCTGTTACATCACCAGAATTGTTGGTCTGATTGGTTGAAGAGCATTTGAACAGTGTCTGTTGGTGACGCCCCTTTGGAAATGACCTGTAAATGAACCTTGCCCAGACCCACTCTCAGTTACAACTGAGAAGGGTTTTGTGTCAACCAGGCTAGCTTTGTTCTCATTGTTTTTAGCCGTATGTCTATTTCTGTGTACGACTTTTAGCGCAACAAATTCCCAGTATGCGTTTACAATCTTACTAGGCCATTACAACTGATTCTGATCATCCATTGCAGGTACAAGTAGCCATAGCTACAGTAAAGTGAAGCAGAGGAATGCAAAATCATTCTATTTGATGGAGTTAATATTGAACAGCAACAGATATGCAGAGATTTCCATAAGTACCATTCACATGTTTCCTGCACAATACATAGACCAGGATCTGCCTTAATGAGGATGTTCAGCAGGGCATTATAAACAAGTAAACTTAGAATTGAATCAGATATTTGGACTTTAAGCAGTAAAGTGTTGCTAGTCTGTCTCTCAAATGTCGATAAAATTACAAGAATGCTCAACAGTATGTAGTCATTTCCCATTGAATAATTAATAACACGCTGTCCCAAGCAATCTAAAATCATATTGCTGTGAAGTTCCCGCTCCCCTAATCTCAAACATTCTCTCCCCACCTCACTAAATAATGTCTTCTTTTTTAACTATGCAAAGCATCTTTAATAAAGACTATTACATGCTGATCAACAAACTGTTCCCCTCAATGCAATTACTGGTAAAGTGAAGGTCTGCATCTCAATCACTATTGCATCTACGACCTCTCATGTTAATATGAAATGGAAAGGAGAAACCTCTGAAGACGAGATGAGATTCACAGCTTATTAACAAGATGAAAGTCAAGGAAGGAGAGAGGAGAATGCACTAATCCAGATCGTTTTCCACCGTCTGTCTGTTTTGGCATTTTAAATGAGACATTAGGGATATATGCAATTGCGTCCCTGTTTTTACAAATTGTCTCATTCTCCTAAGTATTTAGAAAAACTGCCAAGACCCTAAGGACAAAAGAAGCAGCTCTGAGGGGAAATACAACGGTTAAAACAAACAAACAAATTGGAGAGAAAATTAATGTATTTTTCCCAGTTGTACTTTTGAAAAGTCCTGCCATTTCCCGAGGTACTGTACTGTTCTGAAACTGGAGTATACAGACAAAAGGGTAGGGAGTGAAAAACACACAAACACACACACACAAACTAAAACAGACAGACCACTGCCTAAGAAGCTATGCTGCTGACGTGGATTAAATATGTTGTTGTGTTATGACATTTGCATGTGCAGCATTGCAAAACACAGTAAGCAGCCTTTTTACAGCCAACAAAAACAACGTACAATAATGCTTGTTTTCACTGATTTGTAATGTATAATAATGATAATAATAATGTATGCTGGAAAGCTACGATGACACAAACATGCAATCCATTTTTTGTATAGTCCCAGCGTGTACAAGTCACATGAGACACCGCCATCTTCTATACAAACTGGGAACTATATTCTCAGAAGCCGAAGCACTGCTGCTTCTGCTACTTGGGCGGAGTGATTTACTCAAAGCACATGAAAAGCCCTGTGGTGAAGAGCAGAGAGTAATACCAGTGCTTTTCAGGTGTTGCGCTAATCACTCCGCCCAAGTAGCAGTGCTTCAGCTTCTGAGAATATAGTTCCCAGTTTCCTGGACTAAAAAAAATTGGATGAGCCTGCCCTCAACAAAGAATAAAAAGACATGATCCTCAACTATTTTCCTCCGGTGGTGTACTCCATAAATACCGAACGGCCCCTTAGTAGAGTAACCCTATTATGGACTCCAGCAGGTTTCTTATGCTCATACAACTAAGTAAGCAGACAGTTGTTCTCTAATGATCCTGTGTGTGAGTGTGTGTGATTAGTGATTGTGTGAGGTGTACACAGCAGGCCTCTGTGCTCTTCTATGATAAATACATACATTTATCATACATACTCCCTCCTCCCTCCCTCATTCTCTTCATCTTCACGTACAAAAATACATCCTTCTCTCTCCCTCTTATTTACTTTGAGCACTTTTTTTCTGCTCCTCTATTTCCAAGACAAATTGATCCACTTCACAATGGACACATTACCAGTAGCTCTGCGTGTGTGTGTATGGCAGGGACACCAAGGACAGACACACTGTGTTTCGAGAAGCAATTGAGGGAGGGAGGGAGGTGAGCTGAAATGTAAAGATTATCGTTCCTGTCCAGAAATGAGAAATAATTAGACATTTACAAGTGTGAATGTTGACTGGTTCTAGCATTCAGACTGGCAACAACATGCTTACAGGCAGAATTAGTGAACCATAACAGGCACATAATGGGCCCCAGATGTCCTCCATTTAATCTCCAAAGTAGGGTCTGGTAGTGGAAGGTAAACATTTGTACCAATTCAACCTGAACTAACGGTGCAAGAAATAAAGTATGTTAGGCAACACGTCGACTAAAAGCACTCGTCCACCACCACCACAGGGGCCTCAATTGCAGCAGTGGTGTGTTCAGCTTGGTCCCTTGAATACAATGTTCAACATGAGCCATTAGCAATAATGAGTTGAAGCAGTTTATAGTATCTTGACGTCTGTTGCTGCCACCCCTTTGTTACGGAAGCCACAGTCACCTACAATGATACATGTGGATCTATAACTACCAGGTCTTTTTTTCCGATCACAGTTCTACCACAGTTACTAGATGCCTTTTGATAGTGTAGGGTAGTGCAAGGCTTGGAGAGACTGTTTTCATTCCCTAGAGTAATTATGGTCTTGTCTTTTCTGTCATTAGCTGACATATGGAGCTCAAATTTTTTCAGTAAGACTTCTAAATAACTTCAATCACCAGTATCTCTTCCTAAAACTATTCAGCTGTTCACTTTTCAGTAAACCAACCAAAAATTGGCCACGAAATTCATGATCCAATCACAGCACGACATCCTGCTTTGAATGTCATCTCACTTGTTACCAGCTGTCTTTTCAGGCAAACGTGCAACCCTCCTCCCCATCCACCTCTGGTCATCATCAACCACGGCACCCTGAGTCCCGTTCCGGCAGAGAGCTCCTTCGTTCGGTCACTGGGTTCATTTGCCACCATCACCAGTCTAGGCTATGATGGAGTCTAATCCCCAAAGACTCTGTACATTTCATATTATGCTTATGTACAATACATCTTTGCACATTTGCAAAGAAATCTCTCCTGATTGAATTGCCTCTGGCCATGGCAGCCGGGTGTCTCGCCAGATTCTAACACAAACCGTTATGTCGCTATGTCTTTGTCAGGATCTTGGCAAGGTCTCAAATCCTAATGAGGCCTCATAATTAGTGCTTTATTAAAGGCAAGTGCACTGGAAAGGTCATCCAGTTAGCCCTATGTAACTAATAAAGGGTGTGTAGTAAGTCTAAATGGAATAGGAGTAAGTCTAAATGGAATAGGAGGGGAAAGAAGAGCCTTTGATTTAAAAAGCGTCAGGGGATAAATCAGATTTATATCAATTCTATCATTTTAAAATGAATTATTAATGATCATGGGATGCAAAAAAAAAAAATCCCCCATTTCATCAGTGACTGAGGGGATCGTTTTGGTATTCTGCCTTCTTTTTAATGAGAAACACAAGATGCCACCGCGGTATGTTGCCATGCTTTTATAATTTCTGTATTTTTAATGTTTGCTTCAGAGAAATGTTTTAAGAACAGCAGCTCTTGAAATTGTGGTGCAATTGTTTTCGTTACAGGTTACTGGTGTACACATTTCATCTTTCTTGAGAACTTATTTCTTTGCCTCACATTGAAAGGTTATATCAAATGGGTTCTTCTACAGTGGCTGATTTAAACTCGCATATTGCTGCAGTTTATATGACTTCTCTTAATGTTTTTAAGTGCAAAGTAAAAATATTTTCTCTTCAGAGGGGTGAAACAGTGAAGTGAAAAGTGAAGTTTTTCTTGAGTGGAAATGTTAGCAATGTGCTCTGTAACGGATTTACAGTATAGCACCACCATCACTCCTACGCTTTCCATTCTGTATCTATGTCACACCCCATTCCAGGGAACATACACACACTTATCCATGCCACTCACCTTCGTCCCCATCGTTGGCACCAACAGTGAGGATGGCAAAGCCTACGTCAGCATCCTCATCCACATCAACTTCATAGGATGCCTGTGCAAATGCTGGCTTGTTATCGTTCACGTCACTGATGAAAACACGAACATATGCAGTGTCTGAAAATAAAAGGAAAGTGTGTAAGAGAGAGAGGGAGAGAAAGAAGAGAAAGGCATGAAACATGAGGTTGTTCTTATTCTGTCAACGTGAACATGAACATCTGTCTATCTCTCTTTGAATAGCAACAATGTAGTCACTTTTCACACACACACGCCCACACGCCCACACACACACACACACACACACACACACACATATATAGAAAAGTAGATTCTTTATGCAGAGAAACAGAAACAAAAATAACATCCAATTTGCTTTTCTTCTGTGTCTATCATTTTTCTATAACATATGTCACCCGTCTCAACTATTTCTGTCTATTTTACCTATAAATCTGGCTATTTCTGATTCCTTTATGATTCAACCACAGGTTGAAGCAGAGTACAAAGCATCCTGGGGGCATGAGTGTAAGGTTTCATACTTGAGCAACCTAACATACTAAGCCTCCTTTGATATCTGAATCAAAACAAGCGCAATTTCCCAATACACGCTCCACGATGAGATAAATTATTTATGCCAGGGTGGAGGAGATGGTATACAGTTTATGGCACAGAAGATGCATGCAGCTATGACAAAACACTGTGTTCAGAATCTGTCAGAGAAGGAGAGAAAGGATAGATGGAGGAAGAACAAATAGGCAGTGGATAAGCAGATGTAGTAGCCATCCCAAAATCATCCTTCTCTTCTGCCAACGCTGCCCACTCATTCATGTTTTCACACTTTCACAGACATGTACAGTATGTGTAAAAATCACACCCCCAGCCCCACCCCACACACTAAATTGGAAGTAGCAGGTTAGTAAGTAGTTAACTGCATGTGAAAACAGGTTTTATCAAGGTTATTTTTGTAACACGATTTTGCTGTCAGTAAATTGCAACTTGATGTCTGGCAAGTGTATGTGTAGATGTGCAAAGTCAAATGCAGCAAATATTATCACGCCTTCCCTCTTGTACTTCTTCTATTCTTTTTCTTTGAATAGTTTTTCAGATGCCACCTTGTGGCTTTTGAGTAATGTTTTATTGTTGACAGATGCTATGTTCATATAGCCTTACAACGCTTCACTTCCATAATTGCTTCTTTGTCGGCGGAAAATCTGCAGGATTTCACTCATTTTGGCCAGATGACATCACCTTCCTCTTTCTTTGTGTTGCCGTTCTAACCTCTGGTGGACTTCTGAGGACTATGGTTACCTGGTCCTCAGATCTCTGCAGGGTAAATACGGACAGCTAGCTAGACTATCTTTCCATCAGAGTTTTCTGTTGACGACTAAAACAGCCTTTGAACGTACACATGTTCCACCAAAACAAGTTCCTTCCCGGGGCTGTTTTGCAGAGGGATTGTGGCTCCGCTCTGTGCTTAGCAGCGCCCAAGATGATTGTGATTGGTTTAAAGAAACGCTAATATAACGTAGAGGGACGTATGAGGACAGAGACTCAGCACTCAAAATAAGCTTGTTGTTGTTACATTCATAAGTTTAAAGCCTTTTTTGTAACTTTTTCTTTTGAAGACAGACAACCAACACTGACGCATAAGAACAGTTTACATGTGGCGGGGTTAGGATATGTGTAAATTATTTTGTTTGTCATCATGTTTGAGGAATATGCAAATGGGACTGACTAGTTTGCAACCAGCAGAAAACAGTATTCACATGGTATATAATATAGAATGTGGAATAATTGGAAAATGTATCATATTACATGGCTCAACTGATAGGTTTCCTTTGCTCTTGATTGTACTGGAAACAGATATAAATGTGAGGCTTAAACGCTCTGAGCATTAAAATACTGTACAACACTTCTTCTTTGAAGCGTCCAACAACTTTCCAACTTTAGGAATGGGACCCTCCGAGGAGCACGTGAATGCACCATTGGCCTTGGCAGAGGCAAGCACTCTCAGATTCTCTCATAGCTATTTTTATATTAAGCTTGGTTATGTACAGAGGTTCACAGGGAGATAAAATCTGGTACTTAATACCGGGGAGTGGCAGCCCGATTAAAGTTACAAGTATTCAGAAGAGATTTTCAAAGTGCAAGCATTTAATAGTCAAAAGTATTTCTTACTATCAGATCAGAGCTATGGGAGCTGAATGAGATCAACTTTAACAAAAGGAAGTTGAATAGGAGGGGAAAGAAGAGCCTTTGATTTGAAAAGCGTCGGGGGATAAATCAGATTTATATCAATTCTATCATTTTAAAATTAATTATTAATGATCATGGGATGCAAAAAAAAAATGCCCCATTTCATCAGCGACTGAGGGGATCGTTTTGGTATTCTGCCTTCTTTTTAATGAGAAACACAAGATGCCACCGCGGTATGTTGCCATGCTTTTATAATTTCTGTATTTTTAATGTTTGCTTCATTGAAACGTTTTAAGAACAGCAGCTCTTGAAATTGTGGTGTGATCGTTTTCATTACAGGTTCAACAAATTCAGTCACTTCAAAGTGAAATTACTTCCCTGTGGAAATTGTTATATCAGAGATTAATAATATTGTATTTTAGTATTTCATTGTTGTAAATCATCTTGTCGTGCAGCACTTTATGAAAGTGATACTCTATTAATTTAGTTTTTTAATTTTTACCACTCGCTGAGTCTTTTAATGTGATTCTGTGTTAAATATCTGTTAATTTGCCTGTCACCCCTCCTTCTTCATGGCACCTCATTCAATATTCATTACACAGAAAAGATAAAATAAAATAACTCCCACAGCTTCAGTACAGTCTCTGCTCTGCTTAATATTTAACATCTGTTTATATTGCCACAAATGTCACAGTGAGCCAAACCTAGAGAGAGGACCTGTTCATAATCTATGATCAGATTTATTAAAGATATATCCTGGTCTGTCTTGCTGTTTTTTCAACACCTCTGTCCATTGACCCATCTGCCTCAACATCTGTTCATTTCTCTGTGTCTCTCTGTTCTACCGAGCATGTATGCATTTCATCTGGCAGCAAATGAGAGAGAAATGGAGAGATGGGAGAAGAGGGAGCAAGAAAGAGAGTGAGAGAGAGACTAGAAGAGAAAAATGGCCTTTGGTCATTCAGTAGGGAGAAATGAGCAGATGTGGGGAAGAGGCAGAAAAAGGAAAACGGAGTTTATTGCTGCCTTCAATGAAGATTTGGAGCCTTAATTGAAGTCTACAGAGCAGCTGTCTCCAGCTCTCTCCCTCTTTGCGCGTGTCCTCATTTTCAGTCAGTGTAACAGAAACCACCACCATTATATATACTATTACAACTCTAATATCCGCAGAATCTAAATCATTTCTGCAATTGCATCAATCTGTTTGCATTTTTACATGAAAGCTACTAATTCAATAAGCAGAGATCATGTCCCAGAAAAACATCACGTAGGTCATAAAACAATCAGACAACTTTTGCTGGGTGGTGGTTTTTGTCTACATACATTTTGCCTTGGGTTAAATATGTATTCTTTAATATTTGGATTTTGAATGATTGCAAACTAGGCCTGCACAATTAATCGTTATAAAATTGCAATCTCGATTCACCCTGATGTTCACAATTTAATTTTAAAATAACTTCATTTTTTTATGACTTTGATTCTTATTTCACTTTACGAGCTGACTGCATCACAAACGCTACTACTTTCTTTTGGGAGTTTTAAACAGACTGTATAAAATAGGTTTTAAAGCGTTTCCAAGCGCAGCAATGCCCCCCATTCTCTTCCTTGGCACCTATAGAACATTGATCATAACCACAATGGCGATAAACAATGTGCTATAGTAGCTAAAAAAAATCTGTTTGGTACTGCCAATTTGTTTTGTTTTGTCATGGTCAAATTGTGGCAAAGAATCGTGATATCAATTCTAAGCCACAAAATCGTGATTCATATGTTTCCCAGAATCGTGCAGGCCTATTTCAAACCCCAATGAAACAAAGGGAGGAAATAGTCAGGGTGACAGAGTGATGCATGGACAATAACCACACACTGAATATTAAAAAGACAAAAGAACTCAGTAGGGCTGTAATCTCCCACTCGACTAGTCGATTTATTGGTCGATATGTTCTGGCTCAACCAACATTCTGATTGGTCGATTTTTTGCCGTGTTAATTTCATCAGGTGGAAACATGGACGTATGGGTGGAAAGCACTAATTGCTAATGGGGGTGTTTTCAGAGCACCCCTGTTTGACAGGTAACAGTCTGTCTTCAGAACACCCCCCTTGTTTTCACTTTTTTTTGGATTAGCCCAACCCACTGGGGACAGATTGAAGAAAGAACTAGAAAGCCTATTTATTTAATTGTGAGTGTTTAATTTACAGAGAGTCCTCCTCTACCATGTCAAAGACATCGGCAGTGTGGCAGCATTTTACAAAAATAGATAACGGAAAAAAAGTTGAATGCAAAGTTTGCAAGTAACAGTTTGCATATCAATATAAAATTGAAATCGAATTGAATATCACAGCTGGACTACAAACATGGCGTATCATCTAAAAACGGTAAGCTAACCTGTCTGTGTTAGGTTGCCCTGTCTGTTTGGAGTAGGCTATATGAACATATCAGAGTTGGCATATTTCATAGTTTAATAATTGTTTTATAACTACAGGCGCACCCACCCGTTCCCCAGACACACCCACACCACGCTGGATGTTAAGCCTCTATCATCCAAATGCAAAAATAATATCACGGAAAGAATTGTCGACTTTATTGCTCAGGATATGAGGCCCATTGCTGTTATGGAGGGCTGAGGTTATAAGACCTTGTTAATATACAGCGCCAGCACGTCACACCATCATGCGTGGACTAACCGGAAAATGTGAGCGACCCAAAGAGAAAGTTTCAGAGTTGCAACACAGCGAGGCACTGAGCGTGACCACAGATATGTTTAAATATACAGTATATATTAAAGTGGACGTGCCTTTTGTGTTTAAGAGTAAAAGCTTTAAATGAATAGTCTATTTGTGTCTCAGCCGCAAAGCCGAGCTCCTATGTTCAGCCACTTTGTGCGAGGACACGCACAAAGTCGAAATTTCAGGACTTCAGTCGACCAAGATTTTCTTTGGTTGATTACAGCCCTAGAACTCAGGTTCTTCGGGAGACTTAGAAGAGACTATGCTCCAATAAGCAGTCTAGACAATCTACTCCTCTGTCCTGGCTAAAAAAGGCTCACCAGCTGCTCTACAGCTTACGGACACTGGCAAAGAACATACTGTCTGCAGAAAAGCACAGAGCCTTTTATCACTGCTCCATTGAAAGCATTTTAACATACTGTCTGACTGCCTGGTATGGTGATAGTGGAGAGGCTGATTGTAAAAGTATCTCCAGAGAGTCATAGCAACTGTGGAAAAAAATCACCTTGCCTCTCTGGAGGACACCTTCAGGACCCCTTGCCTCTGCAGAGCTAACAACATCCTGGCAGATGCGACCTAGCCCTGTCATGCCCTGTTCTGTCTGTTACACTCCACAGCAGAGCAATCAAAGCTCCGTCCTCCAGACAGAAGGACAGTTTTTAATCGAAAACTCATCACTGATTTGAAAAAAATCAATCATCTCCCCACCTGGGTGTCGTTAACTAGATGTGCAATGATACAACCCGTACAATGCTGTTTCCATGCTTTTAAAAAGCTTGATCATATATTTATTGTTCGGGATACAAATGTATGTTAGAGTGCATGTTAGACTACATGTTAGTTACTTTTATATACAGGTACGGCACAGCAGAATTTTGTTGTACACAAGCTTGTGCAATGACAATAAAGTATGTTCCATTCTAATTCCATCAACTGCTGGGTAAAAGTCTTTAGTTAAGTGACTGCAGTATCTGGTGATATACTGTGTGGACAGCCCATTTAGTGGGTTCAGAACATCAAGCATGCAGCTATCATACCTGCAAACTCAGAAGGGCTGAAAAAGGTGACACGTTTTAACTACCTAGACTGACTTTTGTTGGAGTCCTGTCAGCATTTAAACCGTGTTTAATCCAGCTGCTAGCTAACGTTAGGCTAACGTTATCTGCTGCCAAGTGTAGTGTTTAATAGCATTAACATGCGGTGATGTTTCAGTTGCCTCTACCGTCTGTTTCTTAGCATCAGAGAGCGGCGAAGCAGGCATTTCAGTAGCACCAAAATCCACAGTGCTATTAGCTCTGGTAGATAGCGGCCGTTAAGGCCGTTGTATCCGCATCCCCAAATATGTTTTACTGTGAAGAAGACCACAGTAGGTTTTTGAAAACTCCCGTTTATGGGAAGATGTACACCCAACCAAAATAATGTAGTCATAATTGTAGTGACTTTCAACAATAATATATATATATATACACAAAAATGTACGCATAGTGTGTACAAGATTGCAGCTGATGGAATAAACCATATGAAAGCCAAGCCTTGGTTGGACAAGTGTACAGCACACCGTGCTGGAGAACTACAAATGTCTAGTCTGCAGTAATGAATGATGCTTCACTACTTGGAAAGCGGGGTTTAGGTCAGGAGAACAAAAAGGCACATCCTGCCTGAATGCACAGTGCCAAATGTTGGGTGTCGGGCGAATAATGGTCCATGGCAGAATTAAGGGAAATCTTAACGCTGCAGCATATTATGGCATTTTAGACAATGGTGTTCATCCACCTCTGTAGCAACAGTTTGTTGCTATTCCAAAATGACAATAACACAAAAAGGACTGGTGTGTGTGTGTGTGTGTGTGTGTGTTCATTTTTAACTATATTTGCGGGGTCCAAAAACCGGTAGTTCGGTATACCTGTGGGGCAAAAATGCTGGAACCCACAACTTTAGTGGGCTGTTTAAGGGTTAAAACTTGGTTTTAGGATTAGGATTATAATTAGAGTGAGGGTAAGGGTTAAGGTTAGGCATGTAGTTGGGATGGTTAAGGTTAGGGTAAGGGGCTAGGGAATGCATTATATCAATGACGGGTCCCCACAAAGATAGTGCCACACAATGTGTGTGTGTGTGTGTGTGTGTGTGTGTGTGTGTGTGTGTGTGTGTGTGTGTGTGTGTGTGTGTGTGTGGTAGGACCCTGACCTAAACCCCATCCAACGCCAACCATGAGCCAGGCCTTATCCCCTAATCAGTGGCAAACCTCACTAACACTCCTTAATGGGAGCAATTCCCTAAAGACAGATTCCTGAATCAGGTGAAAAGCCTTGCGAGGGGAGTGGGGGCTGTGACAGCAGCCGTTCAATAAGATGTTCAACACATCACATATAGGTGTGATGTCCATGTCTCTACATACCTTTTGGGTTGCCTTTGTGAGAAATGTCACATATTTGTGGACTACAGGAAATTAAGGTAACCCACAGTTTCACATGTCTCACAGTTTCACTGAGTACCAGAGAACTCTTCATTGGAAACTGGGGCTTCAAAAAAAAAAAACCTGGCAGGTGATTGGATGAACCATCTGTTTATCGCAGCCGCCATTATAGTTTTAGACAAACAGATGCAGCCGTCACACACACGTAAACCACGCCCGTTCCTGCAGGTAGACGTTGATTGGTGCGGCAAGTTGGTAGTTCAGGCACAAACTTGAAGCCTGACAAGATTTTCACTTGATATGTGATCCCGCAATTCTGGCATGATCTCGCGATGACGCGAGAATCCTTCTGCCGTGCAAGGTAAAGGAGACGTAACAATACCGGAAAAACTGCAACAACACCTCAACAACCAGCACTTAACCATCAATTCAGTCGCAAGTTGTTCAGTGCAGTGTCAGCCTCACTCACCGGAGTTGGGTTGTCCATGTTTGCCAGGCCGCGCTGACTCCCAGCCATCCACAGACTGGACCTCCAACAGGTAGGAGCTTTTGGTCTCGCGGTCAAACACAGCTTGGGAGTAGATGAATCCCAGCTCTGGGTCAATACGGAAATACTGGTGGTCGCCGCTACGATCCTCCAGCAGGGAGTAGGAGATCTGGGTGGTGATGGTGGTGGTGGTGGGGGGTTAAGCAGACAAAAACAGATATAGAGGATGAGGTTTTAGTTTAGTTTGGTTTTTCCAAGGATCCCCATTAGCTGACACCTAGGTGACCAGCTAGTCTTCCTGGGGTCCAAAAGAAAAAAACTCAGACAATATTAAAACATTTCATGACACATAACAGAAAAGAAAAGAAACATAACAAACTCTAACAAGTATGAAACTAAATAGCAAGGAAACAACCAGGAAAATCCACAAAAAAACAACATTACATGACACTACAGTATATTACACAACTTGACAAAGGTTTAGAGTGCGGCTCTAGCCAGCTCAAAAAGTCAAAGGAGAACAAATATGTATTAAAACAGAAGAAAATAAGATGTATATAAATAAAGGTGAGATTTAAGGCTCTTTTTTAAAACTTGCCTTTCCTTATAAAATATATGCTACTTGAGAGATTACTCTATTTTACAGGTATTTAGGTAAAGGTGGTAAAACACTGTTAAACAGCTTATTTACACAGCAAGGAAGAACACATTTTAAGTCATCAAAACTAAAAAAATGTATTCAAAAGGACCTGATTTCAACTGACTATGCAAAAGCAACATTACCACTGTTACCACAGCGTGAGTGTGTGTGTATGTACATGCGTGAGTGTGTGTGTGTGTGTGTGTTTCTGCGTGCCTGTATGTGTATGTGCATGCCTGTGTGTTTGTGCATGCCTCTGTGTGTGTGTGTGTGTGTGTGTGTGTGTGTGTGTGTGTGTGTGTGTGTGTGTGTGTGTGTGTGTGTGTGTGTGTGTGTGTGTGCGCGTACATGCGCATGCACGTGTTTTCACCTTGCCATTGAGACCCAAGTCGAGGTCATTGGCTAAAACCTGGAAAACTAGGGTTCCGGACTCTGCGCCTTCAGTGACCGAGGCCTCGTAGATAGAGGAAGTGAAAAATGGGACGTTGTCATTTACATCTAGAGAAGGAAGAGAATAGGAAGAGAGAGTTATTTTTTCCTTTTTATATTATAGATAGATAAAGCTCCCGAGAATCACTTGAGCACAAGCATGGATACGTATTATATCTAGTGCGCTGCATTCATCAGCTTAGCCACATATGTGAATATCATTCAAGGGTTATTGCCGTTCAATTAGCTTATTTTGCTAACTTTTTGCTACCCCCTTAGTTCAAGTGATCAAATGGTTGTGTAAGCATAGTTTCACATTAAGTAACAACAAATGCACAGAGTATACTGTATATGAATTTCTGCAGTCTGGCTCAAAACAAAAGGGAGATTGTGCTTCTGCTGTATTATCTCCAATACATTGGAACAGCATTCACATCAGCACGAGGTCAGCTGAGTCGGTGCTTTATGGGGAAAAAAAAAAAAAAAACTTTTAAAAGGCTTTACATTTGTCAGGGATTCACCGATTTATTGGCAGAACATCAGTGTCGGCTGATATTCGCCTTGTTTACTGCCAAAAAAGGTGACATTCACCGATGACAGTGGCCAATATTATTTAACATTGTTATTTGTTGTAACATGAGTGACATGAACCATCACCAGCAAGACGCAGTCCTTAATGTGCTGAAGGTAGGATTATTAGATCCAGGATTTAGCCAAAGAATCGGAACATCAACTCACACTTCTGCAAAATATGTAAGCCAAACAAACACTACAAAAGTTAACTTTTTTTCAGGACACAGAACACTATTATCTGGCAAGGAATGGTTTCAGCCATACAACATGTGCAAGTGCACCTACCTAGTAGATTTCTTTGTAATGTTAAATCCATATTACTCCTTATTACCTTGCAACCATTGTAACAAAAGACCAATTAATTGTCTTTGCGATAACCTTCCAGAGTTGTAAAATCCTGCCTCAGAGTATTGTAAACTGTTAAGAGTTTTGGTGTCTAATGAGTCTTCAAAATTGTTTACCTGTTCCTAAAACTGAACTTCTTGGATCATATTTCTTGTCTCACCGGTACCTGAAGCAACCATATTTGCTAAGAAAAAATGCATAAATATGTGGACTTTGGCTGATTATACATTGAATTATGTGATCGCGTAATCACGTTTTTCTGGAGGGACTGTCTTTTTTCAGAAGTCTTCTTAAAGGTGAATTTGTAGGTAGTGAAAAAATAAAGAAATATGCTGCTTATTGTAGGTGCATATTGGCCTTAAGAGCAGCTGCTGTCCTCTTTATGATGTTGCCATGAAGCATTCTGGACTGGGGTTGATTTGGACCTTAAGCTATTATACTCCCTTCATATTGTCTTTAGAGCTGGATATTGGATGATAAGATTTCATCCTAGTTTTCAACATTTGTTTTGGGGGATATATGGAAACAAGTACATTGTGTCTATTTTTTGTGGGGTTATTTTTCCAAGCCCTGTTAGCATCAAGATCAAAGCATCCACTGTATTAGGCAAATAAAAATGGACAAAATGTCCCTTTTCTTGCAACAGTTACTTCAAACCAGGGGTCTTCAACAGGGGGTCCGCGACCCCTAGGGGGTCCGCGGAGGTACTGCATGGGGGTCGCGAAAGTTTTGGTTGATTGTGTTATGTTATGTTTATAAATGGCAGTGGCATGGCCACCCTACTCACTGTGCCTCGCACATGTTTAAAATAAAAACATGAATATATGAACCTGTGTATTATTTGAGTATCTTAGTATTGAATGCCCAATAACAAGGTACATTTACACATGGCATTATAGGACCAGTTTGATATAACACAATTTTATACAATATATATAATTAGGGGGTCCCCGCTCCATCTCGCCATCAGTTTGGGGGTCCTTGGCCTGGTAAACGTTGAAGACCCCTGCTTTAAACCATAACAAGTTTGTCTGAAAAGCAGAAACCAAATTTGCATTACAGAAATGACTTGTATAGAGCAACACAATTGTAACGCTGCTCCATGTGCCATTTTTTCCAATCCTTTCTTCTGGGTAAATGTCTTAATCTATGAATTAAAATGGGGTCTTAAATCCATTACAGACCTCCCTCCCTTCCTCAGCCGCAATGCCTCTGGAGGAGTCAAAGAACTTTCTTATTAAGACAGATAAGCGAGAGGAGGGGCGAGCGAAAGGAGAAGAAGGGGAAGTTGGAAGAGGACAGAAAAGGGAAGCAAGAGAAGGGAGAGGGTCTGTGTGAATTAATTATTTTTCACTGGATTAGAACCAATGTGATAGAATGGGGTATGTGTGCATGTGTGTGAGTGTACATGTGTGTGTGTGCGCGCATGTGTGTGTGTGTGTGCTGCAGGGGTATTAAATGCAGGGGTGTCTGGGATATGCAGAGTTATTTTGAGGTGCAAGGTCAGGGACTAGCAACGGCGACTTAAACCTAGTTAATGGCTAAAAATGAACTGAAACAGAGTTACACCAAACTAAAGTTATTATACTTAAAAGTACCATAAAATAATGACAGACACTAAAAGAACGATAGAAGTGAAAACTTATGATCCTAGCCAAAAAAGAGAGATAAAGAGTATGAGTACCGGCTGGAATTTCTTTGTAGAGGATGTCTGAATGTCTTTGCGTCTGTCTTTGAAATATTTCCTGAACCTTTAATCCAATCTACCTTACACTTGGTTTATATATATATATATAATCATATATACATAATCAAACAAAACGGCCGAACAATAAGCAGCTGGTGCAGCACGCAGCAGACTGTTGACACACTGCACAGCAGCGAGGGTGAAGGTGGAGGTTTACCAGCTTTGACTGAGGTTCACTTTTTGCTGCTTGTAATGTAACATGATTGCTGGATGTAACAATCTGAATTTTCCTTCATGTTCCTGGACAGCTGACAGGACCATCGCAACTGTTGTGTTAACCCTCATGTTGTCCTCGGGACAAACTGACCCATTTTCATTGTGTGAACCCTGTGATAATTTGTGTTAATAACATGTTCTGGGATTGTACTTTTGTAATATCTGAGCTGCTACAGCCTAACTGGATCCGTTCGCTAGACCTTAACTGGGTCCTGAAGCCATTCAGTTTAAAAAAAAGACATAGTACCCGATGTTGCTTGACTGTTTTGATTATTTATGTTCAAATAAGTCCATTAGGCCCATCTCGTGAATTCATCAAGTACAGTATTTCCTATACTTTCATTAGCTCATAGCTCAGGCATCAAACAAGGAATCATCAACTGCCCAATTCCATCAAGTCTGTCACCAGACTATTAATTATAAAACTATTAAGAAGACTCACCTGTGACATTGATATAGACCGTGGTGAACGCCGCCAACGGTACAGCAGCGACATTCTGAGCTCGAACCCGCAGCATGAAGTTTCTGGTGGTCTCGTAGTCCAGGGGCTCTGCCACAAGGATGGAGGCCGAACCATCCTCTCGGTTGGGGGTCAAGTAGAAGCGAACTGGCATATTGGTCTCTGGGACCATGCCATCCTCCAAGTTGTAAGTTACTCTGGGATCCCCAAGAGGGGAGGTGGCTTTGATGGTCTGTTTAAAAAAAAAGAATATGATATATCATTATGGGTATATATATCCTGTGGGACTTTAGTAATGGTCTCCAGCCAGTACTGGTCCCAGACAGTGTAAAGCCATGTCAGTTGTTGTATACAACATGATGTAACATAACACTACTAATGACAGCTACTCTCACTTCCTGGGAGTTGGTCATCTCATCCAATAAGTGAAGATAAATTTTGACCCAATATAATCCCCTTGTCAGCAGCAGGTAGGTGTTTTATGTGTAACATATGGGCATACACCATCATTTCAACATGGGCAATTACTTTATGTAGTTGTCAATTTCTTTCATTTGGAATCAATTGATCATGATTACTTTCTGTGTACTCTCTGTAAGTGAGAGTTGACCAACAGAATACAGTCTTGCAACCAGACGGAAATTTGCATTTGACAGAAATTCTGCATGTTTTCCTTTTATCAACTGGAAATGGATCCTAAGGATAGGAACAAAAACAAGAACAGTTGTTGCTGAGCTTCAGTGGAAGTGTGCATTTGAAATAGTTGGAAATGATATGCCCATAGGAAAAACAAGTGTTTTATAGCGGGGATCAAAGGGAAACACACTCTTCTCTTCAATCCTTGTTCTCCATGAACTAATTAGGGAGAGGATCACTCAGAGCCCCATTTTAAATAAAAAATGCCAATTTTTGCCGTAATTCGGCTTGCCTATGGGTGACTTAGCTGTATATATTCAACCTGCAAAGCATAGCAGCTACAATAATGGGACACCCTGTCTGGCATGCAAAATTGGCAAACATGCCTCTAACTACTTTATGTGCGGATTTAGGCCATAAAAACCTAAAATTTCCATGGCAGAGCTATTACAACCCCCTGTGAGTCATTGCATCTTTGCATAACAGCCATATCAAGACTGAACTACCATCTCGATTAATACACTGTTCTGTAGGGAACGCGCTCTTTCTCCCCACACTATCAGCGCAACTCCCAAACACATTAACATGTTCATCTACACATTCTCATGTAAAGTACTCTCCTCTGTCTTTTCATTTCCATATCTTGGTTTAAAAGATTCATCAGCAACTTTAATGGAAATTGCTTTCAAGAGATTCTTAGAAAACGCTGTTGATTAGTTGAAAATGTGATAGTGGCATGAAAAGGCAATGCATCTGCTCCGAATAATCAAACACTCTTGACACTCTTGACGTACACTGATTAGGATGCCTTATCAATCCATAGCTCCCTTGACATCACACACATTTGTTACACTCTTCTGTTGCTTGGTCGATTTGGTCAATAAAATGAAAAGTACTCAATCATTCAAGAGACTGTTGCGATATCCGTTAAGAGAAGTTGGCGTGGTTAGCTGATTGACAGGGACAGACCAACATGTCACATGAGGAGAGCGTGAATGTGTGCTAATTTAGCCCATGTGTGGAGATCGTTTCTGGATGGAGCTAATCGTGGAAGCTGATGGCTTCAAACCACACGCCTTCTCCACAGAGAACACTACAGAGGAAAACATGCTGAAGGCCTATTTTTGTTTTCCCACAACACAACATTTGTGAATACACCTTTAAAACCTGAACTACAACACACCAAGGAGCAGACTCGCGGAGCAGTCAACGAGGGACGCTGAAAAGCCGACCTAGAACGGTGGTCGTCATGACAATAGAGACCAGAGTTAGCAGGCCTTCAGAACGCAAAACAAAACAGCAGCTGGGTGAATCAGTTTAACACAGCACAACCCCTCTAAAGGTAGGGAAGCACACAATCATCCAGGCAAGTTCAGTCTCATTCTTATATTAAATGTTATACGTCATTGGCTAGGCTAGCCTTTAGTAGCTGTGTTTCTTTGTGTAACCCATCCAGGTTAGCTTAGCATTGTCACAAGACTGTTACTGGACAACACAACCAAACATTTGTATAGTAAGTATAAGAATGTATGTGAATGCTTACACTTGTATTTGTGTGTGAGTGCATGATACCACTTTCCTGTGAGAGTACTGTCTACTTGTTTGTATTTTAGTATAAGTGGTATTGTGAGTGGATGCATTTCTGCATGCAACTGATTACATGCTCCTTCTGGTTTCTTGTGCCTATTTATATGTCAGCGTAAACATACTTTGAGTTTGGATCCCTGCTGTTTTCCTGTGACTTGGACTGTTTTATTTTTATGCTGCACATTTCTTACTTTTATTGATTCTGGATGATAGCTGCACTGTAGTTGCGCTACAATTGTATTTCTGTTTTGTGAGTATTACTTTGTCTCTTTGTGTATCTAATTTATTTCTTCTATTTTAATACATCATATTTTTATTGTGTTTTAGCTCTAGAGCGTGCTATTTACTTTCCCCACTCAGACAAGCCTGACTCTCTACCCTTTAGGCCCCCTTTTTTGTAAGAAGCAACATAAAAGAATGTATATTTTTACGTGTTAAAATGTAGATGCGTAACATTTGTTAGAAATGAACAGGAATGTGTTTTTGCCTCTGCTTCATGTGTGTGCCAACTACCCCCCCTTTGCCCCAATGTACCACAATGGGTGTGTCTCGGACGGTGTTTTCTGGTATGACCACACTGTAGCTGTCCTTTGCCCACTGTGGGGGCTGGTTCTTCACGTTGGTGATGGTGACGGCCAGCTCCACTGAACTGCTCAAGTTTCCCCCGTCTGTCGCCACAATTTCCCTGGTGATGTATGTCCTCTGTGGCAAAAAAAAAAAAAAAGTCCACACATATGAATAGAAGAGGAGAGATGATCCCTTCCTTGATGGTGTGTTCTTGTGATGCAGATTAGTGTGAAACAGTGATAATTATAGCTTCCTTAAAGACCAATAAACATTGTAAATCACACAGATTTCAGCCAGCAATCCATTTTCCACACTTCTGTGCAGGGACAAACTAACTGCATGCTGCATTCGGGTAAAAACCAACATACTTTAAAATAATTGTATTGATTAGAAGGCATGGCCCACTGTGGAGCAGCAGAGTTCTGTAACCCTTACAAGAGTAATTAGCTTTAGTCACTGCAATCAGGGAAATGATCCGTTTAAGTAACCAAAGTAGGGAGTCTGTACTCCCAGTTTGGGTTAATTGGCGTATGTTGAAGAACAAAAACAAATTATAATGTCACAAGATAACTTTTTAAAAAAAAGATTCTGAGGAGCTTAATGAAGGTTATTTACACATTCTGCCCCTTTCACAGTGTTCCATGAGCGAAAAAATTGCATTTCATTGAGCCAGTTTTTCCACATGACCTGAGATACTTTTTCAAGATTTTTGTAGTTGTGCAGTTTTGAAATTCAATCTTTGGTCTTTGCAATTAATCAACTGAGATTAACAACTTGGGAAAGGCTGAAATAAACATGTAGGCACTGCCTGCTTTTGTATTTGACTTTATGCAGTTGTACTCATTAGTGGAAAACTTTTGTATTTTCAAACATGGATATGTTCTCGTGAACCATTCTCTCAGGCAGAAATCCTGGCATGGTGCCATGTGTTGGTGTAAGTTGAAAAGTGTCGAGGATAAAGACATTCATTCCTCTTGGCACTGGAAGATGGGGAGTTGTGGCTTTTTGGAGCTTAATCATTGTGGCACTTATCTAAGACACAGACTTGTTTTGTACACAATGCGTGGCAATTTCCTCTACTGCTTGTTCATGTTCCCACCAAGATAGGTTTTTTTTTTGCTGGTAGTGTAGTAAGGGGTTAGAGGCAGTGACATGAGGAAAATATCAGCAATGCTATTTCTCCTGATGCCAAAGAAAAGGCAGTGGGGACATTACCACATATTCAGGCTTCCAGACTGCTACCGGCCACTGGCCTTCGGCCCCCTCACAGACAGCAATAAAGTGCTTTAATGCCAATATGATTGCTTTTCTGGCCATGTACTAAGAAGTTTTATGTTGTTTTAGTTGCAATCTAAAGTTCATTAAATCACATGAGTTCTTGATTGAAATTAGGAAACTTCATAATTTAATTGAAGTGCTTTTGTGCCATTTGGAGAGGCCCCTTAAGTGTTATTAGGTCAAAGCTTATCCAATGATGCATTTTTGTACAGTTGCTATCCATATGTGATATGCTGGAAACACACAGACATTATACATACACATATATAAGCATCCAATTATGCTTTTTTGTAGTTGCTGTATATACAGTATATACACACTGCATGATGCTTTTTAAAATAGTAAGCTGAAGATTTCCCAAAAGCGGTTTGGTATTATCTGTTTGTATCCAGTACTGTATGTGTGTACCTGAGAAATGGGCTGGTTGACATACACCCAGCCTGTCAGAGGGTTGACCCTGAGGTACTCTGGCTGTTCACTGGACATAGAGTATGTGATGGCTGCATTGGTGCCAAAGTCATCGTCATGAGCTGCCACCCGCAAGAAACTAGTCCCGATCATCGTGTCCTCACGAAGGAAGTCTATTGAAGCAGAAGAAGAAGAGGTTCGTGCTTTATGTCTTAGACATTCTGTCAGGCCTTAAAGGGTAAACTTTGTTTGCTTTTTCAACCTACACACTAACTATTGTTCTATGTTTTTCTGACTAAGAGACTGATTCCAACATATATACGTGACTATATGCTGGCTCTATACACGCTTAAAGTATTCTTTATTTAAATGGAGTCTGGTGAGTTTTGCGATGCTGATTCCAGAGTAGTTTCTGGTTGAACAAAAAGGATTTTACTCTTTAACAAAAGGTCTGTCTCGCGATGGAGACTTTCCATAATGTTATCAGACACATATGATAATAATCTAAACCTGTGAGTGACAAAACAAGCACTTTTAGTGGATGGAAATCAACGATGCACATTTTCCCTATTTGATTTGTCCTAAATGATTATGATCAGCCCAGTTTGCTGCTGCTAGCTCAGCATTCTCGATCAATACTGGACCAATTTAGGACCAAGAAGTTTGTTCGCATTATTCACTTAAGACTCCAATGCATGGGAAAATAGGATCCAGTTTGAAAAAAAAGAAATTACCCTTTATTGAGTAGTCTTTTATATGTATTAATCAGCAACTTCAGAAAACACAAGCAAATGATGAAAAAATAAAGTTTGACTTTGATCCCACATGCGTCCCATTAAAAAAAAAAAATGCTGCAAAGAAATAAAACACAAGCTAACTAAGCAAGACATTCATAATCTGAGAACAAACATGTGGCATAACAAATCACAGCAAAATACAGTAAACACAAGAAAATACAGAAACAAATCAAAAATGGATCTCAGTTACATCACAACAAACGGTGTATCTCATATCTCGTACAATATCACAATCATGCCATGCCCTGTTTTTGGTCTACTGGCATGAGTTTTCTTACTGCATGTTTCAGTGGGTTAAGTTCTCAACATACCTAAGATTAAATTTCTACTAATATCTACTTACACTCATATCGGATGTTCTCAAACTTGGGACTGTTGTCGTTCTGGTCCAGAATGAGGATGTTGAGCTGACAAATGCCAATCAGTGGGTCAGCTGCCTGGTCAGTGGCAGTCACTGTCACCGCATACTCCCGTTGGCGTTCACGATCAAATTTCCTGGCTGTCACAATTACTCCTGGAGACACCGAGATAGAGAGGTTGATCAGACTGCTAAATCATGCCAAACACTGCTTGGTCTCACGTCCCCAGAGCATTGGTATTGTAACTCCAAGATGGAGATTTGAAGCTAAACTTTAAAGACAGTAGAGCGAATGAGTAGCAGAATAGGAACGGGAAAAGTAGTTATCAAATCCAATAATAATTATATTTTATTAATTATTTTACCAATTATTTTTAGACAATTACAACATTCCCTGCTCAACTAAAAAGTGTTGTTTCTGATGTGAAAGTTAAGAAGTTTGGCACATTCTAGTTTATTTCTTGGCATTGCATCTAAACCTTTGACATAACCAACAGTCTTCACTTCTTGTAAACTTACAAATACAACTTGGGAAAGTAGCCTGACTCATGCCCATGTTCTCTGCTGCAGTTTTTGGCCTTGGGATTTTTTTTTTTTTTAACCAAACCAACATTATTGTAACATTTCCTTTTAGTATTAAAGGGATAGTTTGGATCTTTTGAAGTGGTGTTGTCCATAATCCTACAGTAGATGGTGGTCGGCAATTTTAACTACCTAAAAAAAGGCCCATTTAAAGAAATCAATGCGGATGCTATATTTAGAATATTTGCACTCTTTTACCATGCCAGACAATGCTTTACAAAGCGGAACTGAAACTGTTATATCCATCTCTGTCTCATCAATGCCACCAGACTTCTTTGACAAAAACAGCTATTCTTGATCAATTAGTGTTATTGTGCGACTTTGGTGTTTTAAAGTGGTAGACAAGCGAATCCAGTGTTTTGCGAGGTTAAAATACTGTTTTTGTCAAAGAAGTCAGTCAACTTTGAAGAGAGCAGAGATAACAAGAGAGATCGGAAGTGGCAGTTTTGTAGTCTGGTTATCACCAGACTTAGCCACGCTCAATAGATAGTACAGTAGTATAGATGCGGGACACGGCATATGTTTTAGACATACTGATTTATCACAGTCTGAGGGTAGGTACACCACTAAAACTTATTTTCCATGACCATTGTAGAAATAAATTAAATGTTTTGTCCGGAATGGGAGGATACTGAATTTCATCTTAATTAATTATTTCTACTTGTTGTGTAAAACTTGTACAAAATCTCTTGCCAAACATACTATTTGTTTTTCCACTGAGTATGTACAAGCAGGTTATTGACTTTTTTGAAAAAACAAAGTAAAAAAAAAAGATTGGCATTATTCCAAATGCTAGGAATGTTTATAACAAAAAAGAAATGCCCTGTACTTCGAGAGGTCCACATCAACTTTTTCTCATTCTGTCAATATTGTTTGATTACCGCATACTGAAGACAAGAAAAAGTAATACTTCTCAGAATACGTGATTTAGGCTGAAATATGCTATAAAGACATTAAAGTGGATACAAATTCTGTAGAGTTTCTGGTTTGTGAAGGCTAGTTGAAAGTGATGAAACCCTTCACATAGAATTTACTATACATCTGCTGCAGCCTAGGCTTTGAGTTTTTATCCTTTATTTTAGCTGCAAAATGACAATTACTCTACATTTCATTCTATATTCATATTAAAACATCCTTACAACATCTTAGCTTCAAATTATAGACTTCAAGACATCCGGCATGCCTTGTTAACATGTATCAATCATAATAGATAGGAAAGAAATTAAGATAATCCCCACTGAAATAGTGTACTCTTCTGTATGTGTCCGTTCATGCGATTGAAAGTGAGTTATGAGTGTGTGTCAAAGTACCGGTGTCTGGGTGTATACTGAAGGCTGGCACAGTGGAGTCTTTATGCATGAAGCCGTATGTGACTCTGCCATTGGAGCCCTCGTCTGCATCCACAGCATGAACCTGCAGAACGAACGTCCCCGCTGGCTGGTTCTCCAGGACCGACGTGCTCTCTCGGTACTGCTGGCACTGAGGAGAATGAAACAGGAATGAATGAATTAGGGGTGGCAGTAGCTCGGTCCGTAGGGAGTTGGGTTGGGAACTGGAAGGTTATCGGTTTAAGTCCCCGTACGGACCAAAGTACGGCGTGTGGATCGGTAGCTGGATGGATGCCACTTAAACTCCTCGGCACTGCTGGGTGCCCTTGAGCAAGGCACCGTACCCCCCCAACCGCTCAGGACGCTGGTCCAGCTGGCAGCCCACTCACTCTGACATCTCTCCATTAGTGCATGATTAGGTCCTGAGCATGTGTGTATTTCAGGCCTGTGTGTAGTGACTACTAACAGAGTGTAAAATGTAACTTTCCCCACAGGGGATCAATAAAAGTAAAAAATATTATTATTATTATTAGAAGAGCACAGCAATGGAAGTATGGAGAGACTTAGACCTATCTTTAGAAACGGTACTATAGAGAGAGATTAAAGATTATTTACCGGGACAAAAACAGTAACATGGACACAAAATAATGAGTGAATATAGAAAGAAAAGACGTAACCCTGGGTCCTGCACCATTTCCATCCATCTATGTTCCTCATTTGTTTGTCCTGTGTACTGTAAGCTAGATAGTGGGTTCAGGGGTCATGAATCTCAGCATCCATTAGAAAGGTATTGGCAAAGGTGCTCAATATCTGTCTGGTGATGTGTTCACTGGGCTTTGGTAAACAGGAAATGTTTGTAATATGTGGAACAAAGGACAGAGTATAATATATTTTGGGGAAAGTAAAGCCGATGGTGTTGGTTTTTTAAACGAATAATGTTGTTGTAATACGAAGACAAGACCTAATTCCAGTAGAGTACTTATGATTGATTTTTATTATAGGGGTGAGAAATATTGTGTCATAAATGTGTACACTGCTTCAGAAAGAGTTTGAAATACTTATTTAATAGACTTAGAGAGCTTTTGACAATTGGCTACAAACTTATTCTGTGTGGTGATTTTAACATAATTACTAACAAATATGACATAGTTAGTCCCAATGTTTTAACATTACAGTCTGAAGGTAAGCTTCTTTTTTAACCAGAAAGTCCCTTGAGAGTGAAATCTCTTTTCCAAGAGAGACCTGGCCAAGACAGCACACCCGTTACAATTTAAACAGAAATACAGCGTAGTCAAAACAAACAAGCATCACACACATTTCTTTTAAAAGAAATATGTGACAAAGCCCAATTAACAGATGTGTGCCGAGATATGTATTTCCTGTCAAATTCCAGTAAACTACTGGCAGCTACAGCTGACAGCTTGAAACTGTTATTCTACAGTGCTCTACAACAACAGTTTAGTACTGTAGAAATATTACAGTACTGTGCTGTTTGGAAATTAAACAGTACAGTATTATACTGCCAGCTCTTTGGTTGCAGTTATGTTATTTTACAGTTCCTACAGTATTCTCCGCTCAGACCGGATATATGTTTCTAATCACTTTAAGGTAATTAATTATGGGACAGTATTAAATGATTTCTCTGATCATATACTTAAAACCATCTCGTCTTCTGAGTCATTAGAAACCAGGGGCTTCTGGAAGTTAAACTCACAGTGCCTGGAGGACTCGGATTTATTAATAGAATTAAAACAAGAAATTCATCAAATGTTGAAAATTAAAATGTCTAAATAAATAAATATAGAATTATGGGAATTATTAAAACAAAGATTAAAAGATTTCTTCAGATTCAAATGTAGAGTAATAAATAAGATTAAGAATATAAAAATAATGCTTTGATGGAACGATATGTTAAAAAACAGATGAAGAAAAGATCAAACTGGTGATGAAATCCTGCTGGAAATGAAAGCGCAAATAGATAAATTAAATCATGAAATATTATATAACACAGTGAGGAAAGTAAGTATTTGAACACCCTGCTATTTTGCAAGTTCTCCCACTTAGAAATCATGGGGGGTCTGAAATTGTTATCGTAGGTGCATGTCCACTCTGAGAGACATAATCTAAAACAAAATCTAGAAATCACAATGAATGATTTTTTAACTATTTATTTGTATGATACAGCTGCAAATAAGTATTTGAACACCTGTCTATCAGCTAGAATTTTGACCCTCAAAGACCTGTTAGCCCGCCTTCAAAATGTCCACCTCCACTTCATTTATTATCCTAAATTAGATGCACCTGTTTGAGGTTGTTAGCTGCATAAAGACACCTGTCCACCCCATGGAATCAGTAAGAATCCAACTACTAACATGGCCAAGACCAAAGAGCTGTCCAAAGACACTAGAGACAAAATTGTACACCTCCACAAGGCTGGAAAGGGCTACGGGGAAATTGCCAAGCAGCTTGGTGAAAAAAGGTCCACTGTTGGAGCAATCATTTGAAAATGGAAGAAGCTAAACATGACTGTCAACCTCCCTCGGACTGGGGCTCCATGCAAGATCTCACCTCGTGGGGTCTCAATGATCCTAAGGAAGGTGAGAAATCAGCCCAGAACTACACGGGAGGAGCTGGTCAATGACCTGAAAAGAGCGGGGACCACCGTTTCCAAGGATACTGTTGGTAATACACTAAGACGTCATGGTTTGATGTGAAAACATTTTATTAGATAAACTACCATCATGCAGCTCTCTGAACTTTTCAGAGCTCGTGGGAAATATATCAGTTAAATATTGATGATGTAACAAATGTCCTCACAGAGATGTATAATGAAGGTCTGAACAGAGGCTGTATGGGGGGGGAGAATCTTTTTTATAAGGGTTTAATGTGTCGTATAAGACACAAACTACAGCCATTTGTCTATAATAAATACCGATTATAAAATATTAGCCAAAGTGATTATGAATAGATTAAATGATATATTAGATGAAATTATAGAGAGATCAAAAGTGTGCCATAAAAGGCCGTTTAATGTGGGATAACCTCTGCACATTAAGAGAAATGATAAATAAGCCTGATAAAAAAGACTTATATAATCGGGCTAGACCAAGAAAAATATCTTTGATTCTATTTCTAGAGACTATTTATGGCTTGTAATGAAGTCATATGGCTTTCCAGAAACTTGTATTCATTTGATCAGATGTCTATATGTTAAATGTGAGCATATAAATGTAAGTGGTGCTTTAACAGAGTCCTTTAATGTGGAGAGAGGGGTGAAACAGGGCTGCCCTCTGAGCGCTGCTTTATACATTCTGGCCATCAGCCCCCTTATTAAATCCATAAACTCTGATAGTCTCATATCTGGCACACACGTTGGGCTGGCGCCCACAGTTACTGCCATGGCATCCGCAGATGATGTCACAGTTGTTATTAAAAATCAGATGGCGATGGATATTTTAAATAATCACTTGAACTTATATGAATTAGCTATCGGTGCTAAACTAAATCCTGATAAAACAGAGGGCGTTTGGAAAGCAACAATCGTGATATCAACATTAAAGTAAGGATGAAATCAAAAAATCTCAGGTTTAACCTTTCGTAATAAAAACTGTAATGAAAGAAACTTGAAGACTAAACTCTGTGAAGTCAAAGAGGAAGTAGAAAAATGGGAAAATAAAAACACCAATTATAAAATCAAGAGTCAATATTATCAAAACCTTTATATTATCCAAACTCCTGTTTTTGACAAATATATTTCCTCCATTGCACAAAATGATAATTAACTAAATAATCAGTGTGTAAATTTGGTTTGGTCTGGTTTAGTTACTGGAGAAGTAACAAAAAGAGAAATTATGTATAAAAGCAAAGAATATGGGGGGGTTGGGGGCAGTCGAAATGGGAATAAGATTGAATATTGCTTTTGCTAAAAAAATATGTCAGCAGCCATCTCGAGGAATGCTCTCTGGGTCGGAAGTGGAGGGAAAGGAGAGGCAGAGCCAGACAAGGTCCAGAGTATAATCTTATTTACGGCGATTTTATAGATGCATATGAAAATCTTAAAATAGACTGGAATGGCTTTCCGTGTAAAATGATTTTTAAAAAATGTAATGATTATAAATAAGGTGGTTATATGACAAAGGAACCCAGTTCTTGACATTTTTAAAAAATAAGAACCTTTCGGGAAACCATTCGCGATGTGAGATGGTCCGTAAACAGACTTCCGGTCAGAGCTCTTGGTATATAGCTATAGTAACTAAAACATGTCCAATGATGAGACACAACAGCATCTCTTAATGGACTATTATAGAAGTAAAAAAGTCTGGGACAAATTAAAAGTGTATGGAGTAATGTTTTATTTTTCGTATAAATCTGTAATGTATTGTATTATTGATAGTAGTGTTCTAGAGAAAAATAAGGAGCTGATACAAATAATCATATGTGTGGTGTGTTTCAAATGATTGAAGACCAGATGCTGTATGGCTTTACAACAGACTGATATAGACAGCAATGAAGAAGAGCTCACTGAACAAAGAAGAAGATCTCTGGACAAAAATCAGCTCTTTCCTTGGGACATTCTCAACTTGTGATGTATTGCACATTAAGAGACTCTTTGCACTTTAGCATATGCACTTTATGACATGCATTTTAATACATGCACTTTACTAGCCCTTTTGGCATTGATACATTTTATATTAAGCTCAAATGTTAATTAGGTCTGTTTTTTGTTTTTTATTTTCTGTTTTGCCCTCTACTAATGTACACCTACTTTTTATAACTTGTGAAAACTTTAATAAAGTTCTTTTAAAAAAAAGAAAACATGAAATCTGCTGATCTTTTGGCTCCTGCTTTGTTTAGCGACGTCCTAAACATGTCCTTTCCTATTGGAAATAATACTTATAATAACACTTCACAGTTAGCATTCTGCAGTGTATCAAAAATAGCTGCAGTTGTATTCAAAAAAGCTCATTTTGAGTGAAATGTTAAAAAATATATATGATAATATATATGATATGAAATACTGTAGGTACATTTCTTTCAGCCAAGTAATAGCTTTTTTTTTTAAATAAGACAATTGGACAAATGGAAACATGTTATTTAAGACCAACTATTGTTTCATGTTGATTTTACAGAATAATTTTCATGCAGAATACTGCTCAGACAGCTAGAACAGAAATGTGTGAAGGTAGAAATAGTGAAGGTAGTGACAACCCAATATGGGTACAATGCTGTGGTGAACAGATGTTTCACAGCCATAGTTGTACATCATATGTACAGTACGTACGTGTAAACTGGATGCAGCACATGAACATTTACAAGGGTTGTGCCTGCACTGCATGCACTACACGCCTGTGTCTCAGTTGGAGTCTTATTCTGTTTAACTGAATTAACAGGATTCACCAGGAATTCTTCCCAATCAAAATATCTTCCTTTTACGTTGGAATAAACCCCGTGGGAGTGCATAAGAGTGTTTGTGTGCCCGTAGATGCCAGGGACAACTGGCATGACACTGGGCTGTCCTGGGGGACGCAACAACGGGGGAATGAAACGCCACACACAGTAGACGTGACAACAGCGTCCACCAGGACACGATCTGCGGTTTCTGGGGGATGCAACAAGGGGGAAATGAAACGCCACATGCAGTAGTTGGTGACAACAACGGCCGCTAGGACACGATCTGCGGTTTCTGGGGGATGCAACAAGGGGGAAATGAAACGCCACATGCCAACGTCAACAACAGGACGGACTGCCACATGCGGGACGCGCTACATCAAAGTGGTGGTTAGGAAATGAACAACAGCGAAAGGAAACATCCCACACAGGAGACGGCGACAACAATGCGACGCTTGTGGTTCGGAGAAGAAGATCAAAAGCAGGAAGGAAACGCAGGACAAAATCCCTGGTTCTTGGGGTGAAAGTCCTGTGTTGTGTGACCCATCCACCCCCCCCGACCAACCTCTACTCGCTACCGTGATCTGTTATCACAAGTTGTTATATTGAAATACATTAGTTTAAAATCTGTGCTCACTACCACGAAAAGAAGACAAAATCGTGACAAGAAGTCCAAAAAAATGCAACTGGTTTTCCTTCCCCCACCACTGTATAAAGTAATGACCCCATGTCAGTACTGTAAAGATGGTCATACACGCCTCTTTAACCACTCACACATACCAAAACAGGTAAGAGGATATGCTAGAAATCAGACTCTCTATCACTGGCATTGTTTTATTTTCATCTTAGAAGATACATTTTTAAGCGCAATGTTGTTCTGCCATAAAAAAATGGAACCGCATAATCTATTTAACGTGAAAAAATATCAAGAAGGAAACATTTATGAATTATTTACCATTCTGTGTTTTAAGTGGCGAGAAATACGAACAGTGACTCCCAGGAAGTTCAAATTCAACCCTTAAACACTAACTCTACTCTCCATTTAACACCACATGAATTCTCTGACTCATTATAGATTCATTTAGCGCTTTCGGTTCTTAGTGAAATGTTCTTGGTAGCTGCTCCGTGAAAGATTTCGTCAATCACTGAACTTGTCAGACACACAGAGAGCTTTATTATCCTCATTTAAACACTGCCTGGGTTTCGCTCACTCTCTCTCTATGCTCTCTGCCACTCTTCCTGGTCCCTCATCTTTCTCTCTCAAGTTCTTTTTTTCCTCGCCTCACTGGAGTGTCAATGCTCACGTGCAACTGACACAGTGGAAGGGAAGGAATCCCTTAGTACTACTGGTTGATGTCTTGCTTTAACATCTCATTAATGACAGTAGAGCCTTTTTCTAATCTAATCATGTGCTCTCACGTCATGCCTCTTCCCATTCTCCCTATCTCCTCTCCTCTACCCCCCCTCCCCTTCAACCGTTCCATCTGTAGTCATCAGAAGCTTTAATATGTTTCGCCTTTAGGACTTTGGTGAAGACATTCAGGTTTGCATGCGGGCATTCACTCATGCAATTAATCAGAAGGCTCAGAGGAAGTAACCTCGGCAGCATCATGGTACCTTTCATTGGAAAGTGGTTGAAAAAAGGGCAGGCACGTTCAAAGAAATACTTGGCAGGTGATTGGACAAACCATCTGTCTTTCATGTCCACCATGTCACACACACCTAAACCAGGCTCGTAGCCGCCAGTAGCTCCTTGCCGGACGCTGACTGGTGCGGTAAGCTGGTATTTCATAAATCATTACTTAAAGGCTGACAAGATGCTTTTTCGTGTGCTCCTGTGATTCTTGCATGATCTTGTTATATTGCGATAATCCAGCTGGCGTGCAAGGTAACAGAGGGAGTGATGTTTAAAAAAATATACATATTTATTTTTGCTATAGTGCTTAACAAGCATTATTTAATTTTGCCCAGTTGTGGCCTGTTCAATCAATAGTTCAATATCAAAAGTTCCAAAACATCTACGTATGTTATTTGTATCAATTCACTAGACATAATATCTACATACATGGCATCTGATTGGAGGCTAGTCTCACTTTGTCCCACAGCAACATTAAAAGAGTTTAGATGTGTGTACATTGTTTGTTAATAATGTATTCTAGTAATTGTCTATTTTATTATAATATTGAGATTTTGATAAACAATTGAACATGCACATGTATTTTATTTTCCGTTAAAGAGGGGGGAGGGGGGTCACATTTGAGCATTTAAAGACAGAGAGTGCTCTTTTATGAAAAGCGCAATGAGAGAACTGTTGTTGTGATTTAGCACTATATAAATAAAATTGAATTGAAGATTTACTTGAAAGTAACGCATTAGTTACTTTCTTAAGTAAATACTTATTTTTATAATTTGTAACTGAGTATAAAATTTAGCTACTTTTTGGAAAAAGTAACTAGTAACTGTAACTAATTGCTTTTTAAAAGGAACTTGCCCAACACTGTTCATCAGACTGTGACCCTCAGCATGCGCTGCGTAGCAGTTGAATGACAGTCTAACACCATGGTACTCCACTGGAGTTCGAGTATCTTGTACCAGTCTCATGAGTGAGGGTAAGAAGAAATGTGAAGTTGACAGGTGGTTTAGTCGGCAGCTGAATTTGAAGGAAAGCTCTGGATATACTAGAGGATCCAAGTCCTTACCCTCACCTGTGATCTTGGGGTTTGGGTAAAGCTCGAAAGAATGAGATTGCAGACACAAGCAGAGGAAATGATTTGGCTTCACAGGGTGGCAGGATTCACCCTTAGGGACGGCGAGGTGCAAAGGAGTTTGCAGGAGAAGCTCTCGTGGATAAACCAATCAAACGTTTTCTGTTCCGATGCTGTTTTCAATACCTCAGCTCAGGGTACTGAGCCGATGACGAGAACCAATTTGATACCAGTGCTGCCTTTTTCTCGCTCACTTGAATTCTGTATCCTGAAAGCGTGGAACCCATTATGATAATATCCATCTAAGGTAACATAAGGAAAAGAACTGCTGTGGCACTCAAAACTTGATAAAAAGATGTTAGCCGTGTGTGACTGAATAAATGCGCTGTAACTGATAGCATAGCAGAGTAACACTGAATTTTGATGACACTGAAGGCTTTAATATTTCCTGCGGATCAGTAGCGTCTGACCTATCCGCCTAATCAAATTTAGTATCAACTAGGATCAATACCAAGGGGCAGGTAAGATCAGGCCCAGAAGGAGCTGGAGGAGGTGGGTGGGTACCAATGACATACATTGGGATGAGATCAAATATACACAACATGTGGTGAAGTCAGTGCAAAAAGCACATTGTGTTTGTTGGATGGTTGATTTTGTTCATGGTGGTCTTTGCATTATGTTTTATGATGCACTGCTCTACATTTTCTGGCCCACAGGCAATTTTTTGGATATTTTTTTGTAAATACCCTTGAGTGCGGTTCATAGGGGTTAATGAATGTAGTATGTCTGCTTGTGTCTGTAATCTGATATTTATGCCACTGGGAAAAGCAGGATCTGGCTATATTCCAGAGAGCCTGCCTCGCTCTAACTCTACCTCTCCTCCATGTGTCTCTTGCTCCTTCTGTCTTGGTCCACTGATCCAGCTCTGAGTTCCAGAGAGACTCAGAGAGACTACAGTACCTTATACAATTGGGCATCAAAACAAGATAAAAGAGCCTTTCCGCTTCAGTGTCCTGCTGCTGGCTGCCAGCAACTGAGGAAAACACGAATGAACATTGGATGTCTTTACCAACTGAGAAACCAATACTGAGCCTCTTTTCACTTTTCTGTTCCAGAACTGCCTTCTCCCCATGTTTTTTTGTGTGTATATATGCAACCAAAGACACATAAATAAAAAGCTGTTTGTCCAGTGTCTTCTCTTCCATCTATTGATTTTCTTTGTTCTTATTTTTTTCTGGTTCATTTGTTGATTTCTTTTTCATCTTCTTTGACTCAGAAGAGACATGGTGAGTGGTGGTGGGGAGAGTGTGTGTGTGTGTGTGTGTGTGTGTGTGTGTGTGTGTGTGTGTGAGGAGGGAGGGGCTTTGATTGTCCGTTGCAATAAGAATCCTGCCCGCAGAGAGAGAAAATGAGTCATATACTTGGAGTATGATGCCAGCAGGAGATCCCTGACATCTACAGCTGTGTATACAGAGCACATGAAACACACTGTGGACCAGGACTCTATCACTTCTTCTCCTCTCTTTTGGCTCTCATCTCGTCACCTGTCCCTCTGTTTCTTCCTGCTAAGATATGAGGCAGAATGGAAACCACTTGGTGCTCACTTTCCCCCAGGAGACAGAAAGTTTACTTAACATGCCAGCGCTCCTAATCTTGGCTCACGATACCTCGGGGGGCTTGAAAAGTCACCTCATTTAAAATTGAGACATGGCAAAAAAAAAAAAAAAAAAAGGTGGAGACGTAGCGCTTCCAGAGTGGGTCGGTCGGGAATTCTCCCACATCCCTTAAAGCTCTAATTAAAAGAGCCAGATGATGAGGGAGAGAGAGACGAGAGAGCACAGGCGAGGGTCAAGTCGGCTAATCACTCCTCCAGAGAGGAAAGATAGAGGCTAATAAATAGAGAATGTAGGCAGACAAAGAGAAGGAGACAGGGGAGTGATGGAGGAGCGATACATGGGAAAGTTACACACAGAGAACTAGTAAAGAAAGTAGATAGAGTGAGAAGCCATTGAGATGGGCAAAAAAATGGGTAAAAAAATGGCATGGCAACCAGGAGAGCAGACACGGCAACAAACAGAAGCAGATAAAGAGCAAGACCAAACAGGGTTTAATGATGCAAATGTGCCATCGCCTCTCTTACCTTCTCAAAGACAGGCTTGTTGTTGTTCACGTCGTCCACTCCCACTATGACCTGGGCTGTGGATGACAAGGCCTGAGGTCCACTTGAGGCGTTGTCATCCGTTGCTGTTACGTTGAGGACATATTCGACACCCTGTAGGTAAGGAGGCGGACTGGAGCGCAGACGGATCAGACCTGCAACAAACATAAGGATAACAGTGGTTTTCATACGCATAGGGGCAGTAGCTAAGTCTGTGGGGACCTGGATGGGAACCAGAGGGTATGTGGTTCAATGCATGTGTGTGTGCGTGTGTGTGCGTAATTATCAGTGATGTAGATATAACGACAATGTGGGTAAAGGCAAATAATAGAACAGTTACAACAATCTGGTAAGTTCACAAAATTACATCACTTTACTGTAATGCAGCCTTTAAAACCAGGAAAAAAGGAAAATATACCACGTATGCCACATTACGATATCTATATCTAAATATCTAAGACAATATCTAGTCTCATATCACGATAGTGATATAATATCGATATATTGCCTTGCTCTAGTTTGTAACGTTAATGAGTTTCTTTTTCTGCTATTCAAGGTGACAAATTAGCAAAATCATTTTAAAACACACATTAACACACTTTGACTTAAAAGTGCTGTAGGTAGGATTGTGAAGATCCAGGACAACTTCTCAGTCCCTCCCCACCATCTACTAAAGCACAAACTGTCTCCGAAGCCCCTCCCCCCACAAGAGAGAATGAATGTGCGTGCATGAGCAGTGATTGACACGCAGTTAGACAACACCCCCTGGCACTTATTGGAGGATCTGAACAGGGAGCGGTGGATTTTTGCACATTGCACTACAGGCTGTAGGTGGAGCCAGAGGAATTTGGCTGGATCTATTTAAATTACCTGCTAATGTTCTACTCGAACATAGGGTCAGGTTCAGCAAATATGATATGTTATAAGTCGTACCTACTGCATCTTTAACTGGGACTATCAAAAGTGGGCTGAGAACATGTTTACCAGATATGCTAATGAAGCCATTACAGATGGGTTGTTGACCCCGTTCTAGGACGTCTGTAGTGTGCAAAGGACTATTTTGTAAATGTACCCCAAGCTGTATTTATACTATATACCAGGTTGATTAGTAAGAACTTTGGACCTAAGCCAGAATTACTGGAACATTCTGTCTATTATGGTTTGGTGTTTTGTCTCTTCTTATTGTGGTAGTCTGTTTTCCTGTGTTTATTTCTTAGCCTAGTTACTGTCATGTCTGGTGATTATTGTATGGAGTTATTTTTGGTCTTGTCTTGTATATGTTCTGTTTCCTGATTTATTTTGAAGCCCGGGTTTCTGTCTTGTCTTGAGTTTTACTTCCTGAGTTTTCCCGCGCCTATGATTACCTGATGTTTTCCACCTGTTTCCCAGCCCTCTTGTCACCTGTCTCGTCACCTCGTTACCCTCTGGATTTAGTCTTGGTGCTTCCCTTGTCCTGTGTCAGATCACTCTAGTGTTGTGTATCCCTGTGTCAGTTCGTGTCTGGTTCCTTGCTTCCTGAATTTCTTTTGGTCTCTATTTCTGGTTTGTTCTGCTTTTGTTTTCAGATTCCCTGTTCTTGTTTTTTTTTGCATTCTAGATTTAGTTTTTGCCTGGCCCTCTCAGGACTTCCTTTGTACTTTGCTTTTTATTTAAATAAACCCTCAAGCTCAACTTTGCCTGCCTCCTCTCTGCACGTGGGTCCACCATTCCGTGCATTACCTGACACTGTCAAGTTTAAATGAGTGCTGTCAGTTAAACGTGTTAACGCAAACCCATTTTAACGTTTAAGATTAACGTTCTTTTTGGCCTAGCAAACTTTGTAGTTTTTTTTTTTTTTTACATGTTGTTGCAACAACTAGTAACATTAGGAAAAACTCCAACACCACACCGGGGGCCTGTTGCATGAAACCAGGATAAGGGATTAACCCGGGGATATTCAAGTTATCCTGGATGAATTTAGCTTTGACTCGGTTGCACAAAACCAGATTTGATTTATTCTTTATGGCTAGCCTGGTCCAGAGCAGGCTAACAGCCAGGCTAAGATTAATCCTGGCGTCTTGTGTTAAATCAGCTGCCACTCTGATCTGACATAAACGTGTTTAACAGTTATTCCGTTATCTTCTGCATGTGTTCTGCTTTATTTTTATTAACATGCATTACTTGTCACCATTGTTGTCATATGTTTGATTTAAACCCTACTATAGCAGTTGTAGTTAGATGGTTAGAAATGGTTGCACTGGCACCCAGATGCGGAGTGGAAATTGGGAGAGTCAGGACTTCTCCCTGCTGCCCAGTGGCCGCTGCCTGGTGGCCGTTGCCCGGTGGCAGAAACTGTGCATTGCATCAGTGTCCACTCTCTCTGTAAAAGTAGAGATGAGCAGCGCGGTGTCTGTGCAGCTTCAGTAATATGTAGGTCTAATGTTTTGTATTGTAACTTACTTTGGTTTTATAACCTTCTCAATAAGTCTCACATCCCTGGACCAATAACGTGGCCTATATACGTACTGTAGTTTACATTCATCACACCGGGAACACCACAATGCTTCTTCATATTTTTATTTTAATGTTGTTACTTGTCAGAAGAATAAAAAAAACATGAATATTGTTTTACACATATGCTCACAGCGTGTATTGAAGTCACTTCTTTTTCTAGTTTTTGTCCCATTCTGATTGTTCTGTATGAACATTAATTGTACAAAAATATTTAGAATTAGATATAGCTTATAGAGATTTGTGCATATGGTTGTAAAACATGTCCTCGCGTTGTGAATAAGGGTTTGACATTAAGCCTAGAGTCCTTAGGGTACATTTTCTGAGGAACATTAATTCCCTCTGCTCACTTTTAAGGCAAAGTAGGCTAAATAATAATACATTGTATTTACATTGTGCTTTACATGGTAGGCTACACAAAGAAACTACAGTAAAACCAGCACATTTATCACATAAAAACATGAAACTAGCATATTTAAAGCAATTAAAACAGTGTAGCCTACAACTTTGAAAAAAAAAAAAAAAAAAAAACTGGAGTGACTAGTCGGCTAAGTAGATATTTTTACATCCTTACGCATTCAGTCGGTCCGCTATAGTTGGTTTGGCTTTTTCTCTCCATTTAATAAGAGCCGTATTTCCTTTTCTGCATATTATATTCTTCACCTCGTTACTTTCCATTAGAAGCTGCTGCTCACTGGGTGAAATATATATATATATATGGCTGGACATAGCTTCACCTGTTCATCCTGGCTCGGCAAACGTGCAACCAATTAAGCCGCGATGAGCAGATCACACTAAGTCAAGCTGCGCTTTTTTTTACTTATCCTGGATATCTTTATTCTACCTTCGTGCATCAGGTCCCCGGATCTAGCTAGACCGGAAACAAAACAGGCACGCCACACACACGCCGTTTGGGCCAAAGAGTAGTAACGTTACGTTTTGAGTGGATGGCGAGCGAGACGCCAAAATAGACGCCGATAAGATTCTGAATGGAAAGTTTCCTTTTTAAAAGTTGCCAAATGTTCCACTGGCCAGACCAAAGTGATGTGTGTTATGTCGTTGTGAACTGAGCAGCACGTCCAGTCTGAAATACCAGTTGATGGCTAAGCACACAGCTGATGCCAATCCCCCCCCTCCCCCCGTCAAAGTATTTTTTCCACCCTTTTATTGATGGACAGTGTTACATTGTGTGAGAGATTAGTTGCTCCGAGTGAGAATGTGGCGTGTGAAATTGAACACTACAGTAGGCTGTATATGTTGTTTTCAATAAAAAAAAAAACATTTCACAAAGCAAGCCGATCCACTTTTCCATGTTGAGGAAAAACTTATAAATAATGGAACACAAAGAAATCAAGGGACATTTACAATAGATAAAAAGTGATTAATTGTAATAAATTGTGAGTTAACTATGACATTAATTGCGATTAAATATTTTAATCATTTGACAGCACTAGTCTAAATCCCTTGCCTAACATTTAAAAGGAATGCCTTACCTCAGTCAGGAACTGTAGCCCCCGGTTTCTTTTTCTCTGCCATTGTACTGTACAAGTACTGTGTTCTTGCAAAGGCAACATTTATACTTATACTACACTTTATATAGTGCATATCATGTTTGTGAATTGGACCTTGAGATGAGGTAGAGGTTGCAAGGGATGCACAAGTCATGGAGCTGTCAGCAGCTGCAATCCATTCTTTGTAAATTTCCCTCAAATTTCAGCTGTTTGAGATCTATGAAGTAAAGTGATGAACTAATTCACATGATAGAGTAAAATGAACACAAGGTTAAAAATAACCAACATGGTCCTTCACACTGCATGTGCTGTTGCAAAGGCACAACAGTTCCCTTTATAAATAAGAAGAAAGCAATGTGAGAGAGAGAGAGAGAGAGAAAGAGAGTGAGAGAGAGTGTGTGTTTTGGAGAACACAGCCTTTATTTCAGTTTTTACTTCTAAAAGTTTTGATTTATTATGGCAAAATAACATATGCATAGTTAACTTGATTGGTATTCTCTTTTAGTGCCGTCATTCTGGCATTCCATTTCATCCAGTGTCTCTCTCTCTTACTGACTCTCTCGTTCAGTCCGGTGTAGGCGTCTAATCTGCATCCCACTCTGCTTTGAATGACTCCTCCACTCTGTATTCATCTCACTGGTGCTCTGTTTACTCTATACGTGTGTATGTGAGTGTGTGTGAGTATGTGTGTGGGCTAAAAGTGCAGACCTCCTTATCTTCAGAGGCAGGGGCAGGTGCTATGGCTGTCATGTGTTCACTTGGTTGCTGTTTCACAAGAGACACTGGAATTAGAATAATATGTACACCTATCATAGATAAGTGTGTGTGCGCGAGCTATGCATCCTACTATCTCTCTTCCCCAGACCAAAGGAACTGATGACAGATTGCAGCCAGACAATGTTCTGATCTTTTTTTCTTCTTTTATGTGTGTGTGTGTTCATAGCTACTGCGCTAGCACGACACATGCGGGAAGATGATTTACATTCTATTTATTTGTAGATGAGTTTTTCAAAATGATTAATAAAAGAAACAGGATAAAGCAAAGAGAATTGCTGTTCTACTGAAGTTAATGCTATACAAGCACATCATTTTTTCAGCTGCACTTGTTGTACAGTATGTCCCTTCTGTTAGCCTTTGAGTGTGCGAGAGTGTGGGTGCGTGCATGTATGTGTTGGTGCACAAGAGATGGAGGATTGCCATGGCGGGGGTGTCTGCCTTGAGGTGTTTGTCACAATGGCTGGTTCCCTGGCACTGCTGTCGATGGTAAAGGGTACGTGTAAGGGTGTGTGTCTGTGTGTGTGAGAGAAAAGATATAAAAATAGACAAGGAGGGAAAGAGAGAGAGAGGGGGAGAAAGATAATTCCAATTTACACCTGTAGAGGTGTAAGGGGAGGAAACTTGGGCTCAAGACAGACACAGGCATAGACATAGTCTCAGACACAGAAATGCATAAATATACTCACACGCACACACCTACGCAGTTAAATGCACACAAACACATATATTCAGCAAAGACATCTGCAGAGGTTCATGCCTGAGTACAATAAAGTCCGAAGAAAACAAACAGAAAACAGAGGGGATGTTTTCAAAAGCTTGTACAGTATGCAGATTATTAATACACTTCCCAGCTTCATTTCATTCCTGTTATTTCATGGGGGCAACACATTGCCGTTTCTGTTAAGTGACTCCAGATTTTGTGGTATAACAACACATTTTTCAAACTGTTTTCACTTTTATTATTCTTGCGAAGTTGAGCCAATTTTCAACACTTTGCACACAAAACATTGTTGATATTTTTTACCGCTATGCCACACAAATGCTTTAAATATTAAAGAGACAAGCCATCATTCCTAAATGCCTCCTGCTGGAGGGCTTACAGTATATATTAACGTTCTCTGGAGTAGCCTTGCAATCTTGTAACAATGACATCTTTTAACCCCACATTTCTAAAAAAGTTTCAGGAAGCGATCCATAAAAAAAACATGCCCCTCTAAAAAAGAAGATAATAAAACAAAGACGGTTAGCTCCATGGTATAACACTGAAACCGCAAATTAAAGCAAATATCGCGGAAACTTGAGAAGATTTGGCGTTCCACTAAATTGGAAAATTCTCATTTAATTTGGCAAGATAGTCTTCAAACTTATAGGAAGGCCCTCCGTAATGCCAGAACTGCGTACTACTCGTCATTAATAGAGGAAAATAGGAACAACCCCAGGTTTCTTTTCAGTACTGTAGCCAGGCTAGCGGAAGGTCACAGCTCTACTGAGCCAAGTATTCCCATAGCTCTTAGTAGTAACAACTTCATGAGATTCTTCAATGATAAAATTATAACTATTAGAAGCAAAATCCACCAAGACCTGCCTTTAACTGGCACTGACTTATCTCTAAACTCAGGAACCTTAGAAACAGTTGTAAAACCAGATATATGTTTAGACTGCTTTGCTTCACTTGATCTTTATCAATTTAATTCAATTATTTCTTCAGCTAAACCATCAACCTGCCTCTTAGACCCCATCCCGACTAGGCTACTTAAAGAGGTTTTACCCTTAGTCAACACTTCTCTACTAGATATAACCAATTTGTCTTTATTAACAGGCTATGTACCACAGCACTTTAAAGTAGCTGTTATTAAACCTCTTCTGAAAAAAGCAACCTTGATCCAGAAGTTCTAGCCAACTATAGACCTATATCCAATCTTCCATTTCTCTCTAAGATTCTTGAGAAAGCAGTCGCTAAACAGCTATGTGATTTTCTGCATAGCAACAGCTTATTTGAGGATTTTCAGTCAGGATTTAGAGCTCATCATAGCACAGAGACAGCACTTGTGAAAATTACTAATGACCTCCTGATTGCATCAGACAAAGGACTTATCTCTGTACTGGTGTTATTAGATCTTAGTGCTGCATTTGATACCATTGACCATCATATCTTATTACAGAGATTGGAACATTTCATTGGTATTAAAGGGACTGCTCTGAGCTGGTTTAAGTCTTATTTATCAGATCGATCTCAGTTTGTTCATGTTAACGATGAATCCTCTGTGCACGCCAAAGTTAGTTATGGAGTCCCACAAGGATCTGTTCTAGGTCCAATCCTGTTCACTTTATATATGCTTCCTTTAGGCAATATTATCAGGAAGCACTCCATAAATTTTCACTGTTATGCGGATGATACTCAATTATATCTATCAATTAAACCGGATGAAACTAATCAGTTAGCTAAACTTCAAATGTGCCTTCAGGATATTAAAACCTGGATGAGCTGTAATTTTCTAATGTTAAACTCAGATAAAACTGAAGTTATTGTTCTGGGGTCCAAGCACCTCCGTGACGCACTATCCAAAGAGATAGTTACTCTGGATGGCATCTCCCTGGCCTCCAGCACCACTGTGAGGAATCTTGGAGTTATCTTTGATCAGGACATGTCCTTTAATTTCCACATAAAGCAAATTTCAAGGATCTCCTTTTTTTCACCTACGTAATATTGCAAAAATCAGGAATATCCTGTCTAAAAATGATGCAGAAAAACTAGTCCATGCATTTGTTACTTCTAGGCTGGATTACTGCAATTCTTTATTATCAGGCTGCTCAAAAAAGTCCATAAAGACTCTTCAGCTGATCCAGAATGCTGCAGCGCGTGTTCTGACAGGAACCAAGAAAAGAGATCACATCTCTCCTGTTTTAGCTTCTCTGCATTGGCTTCCTGTAAAATCCAGAATAGAGTTTAAAATCCTTCTTCTCACCTACAAAGCTCTTTATGGTCAGGCACCATCTTATCTTAAAGAGCTCATAGTACCTTACAACCCTACAAGAGCACTACGCTCCCAGAATGCAGGATTACTTGAGGTTCCTAGAGTCTCTAAAAGTAGAATAGGAGCCAGGGCATTCAGCTATCAGGCTCCTCTCCTGTGGAACCAGGTTCCAGTCTGGGTTCGGGAGGCAGACACCGTCTCCACATTTAAGAGTAGGCTTAAGACTTTCCTTTTTGATAAAGCTTATAGTTAGGGCATATATAATAATATGCCCTACCTTAACCAGGGTTTGTATCTCACCCCCCTCTCTGACCTTTCTGACTCTAACCCCATTTTCTCTCCCCCTACCCTAACCAGGGTTTGTATCCCATCCCCCACTTTGACCGTCTTGATCTTAACTCTATCTTTCTCTCCCCTACCCTAACCCGGGTCTGTATCCTTCCCCTACTTTGACCTTCCTGCCCTTAGCCCCCTGACCCTCATGACCTTGGCCCTGGGTGCCTCTCCCCCCTACCCTAGCCAGGGGAGGGTTTGGGGAGTTGTGGCCTGGCCAGGCTCCTCTCTTTACACTGTCTCTCCTGGTTATGCTGTAATAGTGGTTTTAGACAGCTGGGACTTCCTGTGACACACCTAGTTCCTCTCTCCTCTATTTTTCTATCTTTCCAATTATGTGCATCCATGTCCCAGAAATGCTGGTTACTAACCTAGCTCTGGGGAGTCATTCCCGGAGTCCTTATGTTCTTTTCCCCCAGCATGTTTCCTCGGATCAGGGAGGCTCCAGAATCGAGGTTGCAGCTGTCGCCATGGTCCCGCTACACGCTCTGCGATGCCATGTTCCTCCTGCTACACTCTGCTATGCCGACTACAAAGGACTACTAACAACTACTATTTTTTTGGGATTGTAACTGCCACTTTTCATTCTAACCCCAACCGGCCCGTCAGACACCGCCTACCAAGAGCCTGGGTCTGACCGAGGTTTCTGCCTAAAAGGAAGTTTTTCCTCGCCACTGTCGCACTGTTGCTTGCTCTGGAGGACACTGTTGGGTCCTTGTGAATTCTGGAGTGTGGTCTAGACCTACTCTATCTGTAAAGTGTCTTGAGATAACTCTTGTTGTGAATTGATACTATAAATAAATTGAAATTGAAATTGAAAATTGAAAATAAGTCCTTTTGAGGAATATTTCATATCAAATAATGTGGCCATTGTGGCTGTGACATTATGAAAACACACAGTATCACAGTGCCTTGCGTTTTGGTGTTTGTTCTTCCCAGGCCCACGTTGAACAGACTGATCTATTTGTTGGTCTTTTTCTCAAATCTGAGGTGGACTGGAGCATTGGTGGACTGAACAAAATATACACTTAAAATTAAAAGCTTAGAAAAGGCACAGACGAAACTAAGCAAGTCGATTCTGGGGACCTAACCAGTTATTTATTGCAGAAAACTCTTAACTTTTAAACATGCATAGGTTGACAGTTGTGTATGTGTGTTGGATGTGAGTTGCATGTGTGTGAATGTCTTTGATAGGTATATTGTTGAGCACTGTCTCAGGTGTTCCTAAATCTCATTGTATGTATAATGCATAAGCAATAAAGGACTCTCATCTTAAGGAACAAACTAAGCAAGACAAAGCTGGTACAATAACAAGTTACTTTTTGTATGATGTTCATTCAAATAAAAAGAGCTTATTGCACAGGATCAAAGAAGAATATTGTGTAACCCGGCTAAGCTCATCCATAATACCCATTCACTTAACAGAGCGTCCTATTTACATGTACGCCTTAGATTACATTACATGTCATTTAGCTGACGCTTTTATCCAAATAAAAGCAAGTTATAATTGTATTACAGTATATGTCAGAGGTACCTGGAGCAATAGAGTCAAGTGTTTTGCTCAGGGACACATTGGCTGACTTTCGCAGTGGAAATTGAACCCAGATCTCCCACTACAAAAAGGTATGAGTCATATCCACTGCGCCATCATCACCCAGGGCTGTCAATCAATTTAAATATTTGATCACAATTAATCGCGTGAGTGCCTTGGTTAACTCGTGATTAATCACAAATTAATAAAATGTTGTCATGCATGTCATGTGTTCTAAACGTACATGTTTAAAAGGGGGATTTTTCAAGTTTCTAATGCTCAAGTGGTATCTGAGACTCAACGTACTCAGGTGGTAACTCAATTCACATTCACAATACATGCACATAACTTTAGTCTTGTGTAGAGAACAAAGTGGAAAAACTTTGAAACCTCGGGTAGTAGTATGGCGTATATGCCTCATATTCTAGGAGGTTCTGAGGCTTGATCACCCTTTATTTTCTCTTAGCCTGTTTTTGATGTGGGCAGTAGCTTGTGTTTAAAGACAAAATTCTTTATGTAATCCCCGGTCCTGTTATGATGTGTCAATCGTCCATATGTTGTTGTTTTTTTCTCAGCCCTGTGACGGCATCACGGATCACATTCTCCAGGAACACCTTCCGCAACACGGCGGGTCACCTCGTACATCAGACCGCAGATCGGAGGGTGGATGGCAAGTTTGATGAACCCCTGGATGTTATCACAGAACTTTACAGTTGCCCACAATGTAACTGCTGCATCGCTTTCTGATTTCCCAGACTATGGCATGGCCCGTGGCCCAAATCACAGAACGTGTATGCATTATACGGTCATCCAAAAGTGTGTGGCGTTAAAGGGAAATTGCGTTAACTCAACATTATCTTGTTCATTTGGACAGTCCTAGTATTTATAAGTCTAACCGCTACTGCTAGCTGCTTTTCATTTAGCCACTAGGGATGTGTATTGGATGTTTTACTTGTGCCAAATACCATACCTAACCTTACAGAGTTTTGTTACCAATACTAGAACATAATATGTAACTTTGAGGAATATAGACTTTAACAAAATCCCTTTGTTTCTTTGTTTGACATTGTTTATCTTTATGTGATATATAACAGTAGAGACAGGACAGGAAATGTGGGGGGAAAGGAAGTGCAAATGAAAAGGTACCCATACCTAATCTAACTGGGTTTGTTGAGAGTTCATGGAGTCCCCAGTTAATCCACAAAACCACGAGGATACCAAGAAAACCCTTTTTCATATAAAATCAATATAAAATCATCATATGACATTAGAAGCCAAACATTATTAGTATTTCAAATACACTTGGAGTGTATTTAACTAAGCTGTCTTTGGTATTAACTTAAGGCCATGACCATGACTCCGTTATGAATCAATTACGGTATATTTTAAATAGACAATACAGCATAGGTACTGTATATAGAAGTTTGCAAGCTGCCTATGGGGTCAAACACTCACTCTGTAGATATTAATAACCATGATGGAAACACTTCAGAATAAAAGATTTTAAGACCCAGGCCGATTTCAGTTAAATTGAAGTCAATTCAGCATGGCTATTGTATGAGGCATACGGTAGCCTGCCTCAAGGCTGCATGCCATTCTTTTGCATTTAAACCCTGACTCATGTTGTTCAGTCTGCTGTTTCTTTAATGTAGAACAGGCTTTAATTATGAACACTTATTAAATGTTGCTGCTGACTTTTATGGTTTGGCCAGCTCCATGTATTCAAGAGAAATCTCCCATCTGGACACCTTAACTCTGATAAAAAAGAAGAGGCAATTTGCTCATGCAAATGACAGTAGCCGGGATGGTTTGCTCCCAATTTCTCATTATCCAAACCAAAATAGGCTATTGTACGGTGCATGGCTGGGGGCTGATAGGGGTTGCATTGTAAAATGGGCTTACGAGAGGTCGTGATACAAAAAAAAATATGAAAAAAGGAGGTAAAATGAGACTAAAATTAGAATGGTTTGCTACAGAAAGAGCAACCGACTTGGGTCAAAACAAACTAGTCACAAAAGATAAATAACTTAACTATCCATTTAAATGCAGATTATTTCAGTACTGCAATTAATGTGAACATCAACTTATATTTATGAGCTAGTATTATGGACAGGAAGTGGTACAGCTGTTAAATATAGTTATTAATATTGTGGATGACATAACACTGCTTGATAGATGCTTTCTGAATTATGGGGTTGGTCCACCTAAATATTATGACTAATTGACAGCCATGCTAATGGCTATGTGAGGCTGTAATGATTAGCTCAATGCTAATGTCAGCAAGCTAACATCACACATAGACAACACCATCATGCTGGAGGAGATTTACCTAGGTCAACAACATGGTAAACACAGTGTACAGCTGAGGCTGCTGGGAATGGCAATAGTTCTGCAGGGATTTGATCATAAACCAGTTAAGGGATCCCAATTCATCATGAGGGGGACATAGCTGTAGCAAATTATATTATAATCCATCCAATAGATGTTGAGATATCTCACTTAAAAACACAAATGTCTATGTCATGGTGGAATCGTAAATGCCAATTCTGACAACTGATGAGATATTTCAGTGGGTGGGTGTAATGCCACTAGCAGACTATATCATAAATCAGGGAATCACCAAAGTCATTCCAATTAATCATCTGGGGACCATGAATGTCTGCACGAATTTCATGGCAATCCATCCAATAGGTAGATATAGATCTTTCAGTATGAAACACAGTGGTGGATGAGGACAACTTACACTGCCATCCCTAAAGCCATGCACCTAACATGGACACCCTGATACAACAGAGGTAATCTACAGACTTCACAGTAAACACTGTACTGAAAGAAATATCCGTATGACAATGTGCTCTGTGGATGGTCCATAATAACAGAGGGCACTGTTTCAGGAAAGACACATTGCCGGTACATTGTAATGTGTTTTTTAATGCTTTGAGCACATTCACCTTAAATGCGTGTTAGTTTGGAGACATAATTTTGTTTGTCTCACTTTAAGCCAATACTTTCTACAATAAGTGACAAAAAAGGGAATGGACCTTTTACATTATTAGTACTCGTACTGTGGTAGTAAAAGTATCCCTAGTAATGGTAGCAGTAACGTAATAGGTACAGTAATAGTAGCAATCATAGTTTTATTTAGATTTCTAATATCAGAAAGCTCAACCCTAGAATCACAAGTTAGAATTTAAAAAACATGTATTTCCATACCAAAGACGCATTAAGAATGTAAGCACTCAACCAGCAGTCCCTCTGTCCACCCACGCTGCTCCAACAGCGTGGGGTAGTGCACTCATGCTTAATGAATTGAGACAGAAGGCCAGATAAATGTGACCAGTTCAGTAAAGGCAGCAGGCAAACAGAGAGAGGCTACTGGCTGCTTGCTATGTTGCATGTACAGGGAGCACCGGAGGCGCCCTGTAGTCCGATCCCTGCTTTGCTCTGACTGACTGGTTAGCATAAACATCTAATAGGGCCTAAAAGCCTTAGATGAGTGCAACACATGCTGGGTAAGTGGTTGAAAATGGGACATGGAAAAGGTTTTAGGACATTCCAAGAACAAAGCATACAGCGAGCGTCTGTTCTAATCTAAGAGATGTGTTCCTTTAGTATGGTTTATGGCTCTGTGTGTATGTGTCTCTCTATAGCAGTGTTGGGAAATAGTGCACTATATAGTGTGTCCGCCATTTTTGTAGTGGTGTTTGAATTCTCCGTGGTTAATTTCATTCACTATATAGTCCACTACAAAATACCCACAATGCACAGATAATTTGAGTGTACATACAATGTACTATACATTTTACTCCCGTATAACACAATGTATATGTATATGTATATGTTTTCCCGGAGGAGAAGAAGATGCAGACGTAAACTGAAAAGGAAAATTGGAGCCGGCTTGAATTTCTTTATAGTGGAAATGTAGCATGCAACATACTGTACAACCTTTTACTATCCTCCCGAGCGTTCGATTTGTTTAAGGGACATAGTGAGTGTCCAAAATCTGGTTTAGTCGTTCCTTTTATAGTTAACTATTTAATAAACACTATATAGGATAATAGTAAGTGAGTAAATAAGGGAAGAGTTTCGAACACAGCTTATGTTTGTCTCTGGGTGTATTTGCGAGATGTGTGCATGGCATATACATACATACTGTATACACACAAACACACACACACAGTCTGTATATGTGTGTGTGCTTATATGTATGCCTATATACAGCTTCTTTTTTCAAAGTCTACAAGTGTTTGAGTGTTGCTACTGAAAGGGCCAGCACATATCATCGCTTATCAGAGATGGAGAAGATGTTTCCTCGGGGGTCAGTGAGCTGCCGTCACATCACATGAATACAGCCAGGAGGGAGGAAGTACAAAGATGAAGAAAGGAATGAGCAAGAGACAACACAGAGGACTGGGGACAAATCGGAGTGGGAGTATGGGAGTAAAGGGACGGAGGGAGGGAGTGCTTCCTCCAGTCAACATCATGCCGACTGGAGACTGGAGCTGGGAGAGAAAGAGGGAAAGGTTAAGAGAAGGGATGAAAGAAAGACTGACAAACAAAGAAGGAGTTTTAAAAAAAGAGAGGGAGGAGGACTAATGAGGGAGCAAAAGATAGAATAATTTATTTGCCAGAAGAAACCAGGGAGCAGAATATGGGCAAAACAATGTGGGTTTGTTACATAAAACAGGATCAGACACAGGTCAGAACATCAGACCAAACACAATAGAGGAGGTGAGCAGTTCAGGAGAAAAGTCCAAATAATGAAATAAAACAAGACAGCAGGACAACTAATGCTACCCCAACTAGGAGTCTTCCCTGAAAAAAAACTGGCTGTGAGTTTTTGTTTCATTTACTATTTTTCTATTTGAGTTTTCTGTTGGCCTGCCATGTTTGTCCCTGCTGTTTTCTTTTTTCCACTCTCCCTCCTGCTGAAGCCAGCTGACCGTCCACACCTGAGTCTCATCTCCAGCCGCTCACACCTGCCCGCCATGGCCAATCAACTATAGTATTTCAACCCTGGCTCGTCAAACCATCTTTGCTTGATCGTTGCTCCAGTCACCCTGGTGAAACTCTCACAAGCTCTTTTGATTCCTCAAGTGTCCTTGCCTCGGTGTTTTTTGTTGGACGTTTGTTTTCCGCCCCCTGCAGTCATCACCTCCCATCCTGTTTCCTGTCTTCGGTCAGCTGGCTTCTCCTCTTGGTCCCCCTCCCACGGCACCCTGCTTCAGCCTGTCTCCGTCTCCGCTCCCAGCTCCAGTGTCTTCCCCTCGGCTCCTTGCTCCTGGCTCTCCCACATTTCCCCCAGAGTATCCTCACTCTCGAGACTCCCCATGCTTCTCCGTGTCTGCGTCCCTGTCCCTGGCATCTGCTTCCCCACTTCCCCTTTCCTCCCAGCTCAAATAAATCCTTTTATTTTTTGTGAGCCTTGCGTTTGAGTCTTTCTATTCTTTGCGTAACAAAAACTTAGCTAAAAAAAGAAATGATCAAAGTCTGTTTATTGGTGCCAGAATTTCCCCTTAGCTGTCAGTAAATACCTTCTCCCCTCAGAGGAGGGTAGCTGGTGTTTCTGTATTTATGGGTTTTAATAGGAAGAGCATGATCATCATATTGACCGACCTGCTCCGATCCTAATGGGCACCTTAAATCTCAGAGAAACACACTGTATTCTGGGGTGAGTTACAGTTAAATTAACATGGAGAGGGGGGCTGGCAGGGCTCTTCTGCCGGAAGGAAGGAAAACAATTGTCGGCCATTTAGGATGATCTGGGAGGATGGTGTGGGAGCGAGCAGTGAGGTGGGAGAAGGGGCAATAAATGATTTTCAGCAGTAGCAGAGAAAGAATGAGATGGGTTGGAGAGGGTGGGGAGAATCCAACATGCTCGCCTTCCATTATCGGAGTCATAAAATGGTTTTAATGACCAAATATTGGGCTCTATGAAACAAGATATTGGATCACATTACATGCATTACACTTTGGTTCACACGCTCTGGTGAGGACACACTGTGTACTGCCTTTATGTGAATCTGTGTTGGGCTCACTTCCCTCTGTGTGTCTGCACGTGTAGATATGTCAGTTGATTTCCCATAAATCCATCTACTACTAGTAAAGGTGTGCTTAATACAGGCATGAATTGTACTAGTGACATAGAAGGAAAAAAAGCAGCACACAAAAAGCAGCTTGGATTTGTGTTGCATATATATTGAGTGTTTTACTCAAGTGGAAAATTCCAGATCTAAAAATTAAAAAAATTCCAGATCTAAAAATTTAAGCCAATGCGGAAGCTCCCTAAACCTGCGATCTATCTCATTTCCAGTAGGCGGCGGCTCCACTGGCTCCAAAAAGAAGTCAGTTTCTATAGAAGTCTATGGGAAAATTGCTATACTTAATACTAAAACTAATACTAAAACTACTCACTTGAATTGTTACCTCAGTCAGCATTTCCAAAATGAGTCTCAATCACTTGTTATAAGTCCTCTTCAATACAGCATAATGTTCATTTAGTGACTTACGGTTCCATTTATTTTATAATAAAATATTCAGCAGGGGTATGGCTACAAGCAGACCTGTCAATCATGATATAGTACTTATTTGTACTGATACAGAAGAAACAATTACTCTATTAACAGAAAATTCATCTTCAACAACTTTGATAATTGATAATTGGCTTAATGGATAACCCTGGTAATAGGTAATATTTTTCTTACCATCAACAAAAGACAAAGACAAAAAGTGCATCTTGCTAGATTTTGCCTTTGCTAGCCTGGCTCTCAACCCCGAACGTCCCTGCTGAAATAATAAAGCTTTCAAAACAGCTCAAAAATATTTCTGTCGTCTTTTTTCCCCAAATGATAAACAACAGATGGGCACTGAAGCACTACCACTTTGGGCGGCTGTTCAGTGGGTAGAGCAGCGTGGCAGTCACTTATTGCAGGTTTTGTCACATTGACTTAATGGTCAAGCATCTGTTAATATAAGTAGGCTAGTCTATGTGTCACTTTGGGGAAATTCATTTTCTCATTCTGATTTGATTTTCTTTATACACACACACACACACACACACACACACACACACACACACACACACACACACACACACACACACACACACACACACAGTGAGGAAAATAAGTATTTGAACACCCTGCTATTTTGCAAGTTCTCCCACTTAGAAATCATGGAGGGGTCTGAAATTGTCATCGTAGGTGCATGTCCACTGTGAGAGACATAATCTAAAAAAAAAAATCCAGAAATCACAATGTATGATTTTTTAGCTATTTATTTGTATGATACAGCTGCAAATAAGTATTTGAACACCTGAGTAAATCAATGTTAATATTTGGTACAACAGCCTTTGTTTGCAATTACAGAGGTCAAACGTTTCCTGTAGTTTTTCACCAGGTTTGCACACACTGCAGAAGGGATTTTGGCCCACTCCTCCACACAGATCTTCTCTAGATCAGTCAGGTTTCTGGGCTGTCACTGAGAAACACAGAGTTTGAGCTCCCTCCAAAGATTCTCTATTGGGTTTAGGTCTGGAGACTGGCTAGGCCACGCCAGAACCTTGATATGCTTCTTACAGAGCCACTCCTTTGTTCTCCTGGCTGTGTGCTTCGGGTCATTGTCATGTTGGAAGACCCAGCCTCGACCCATCTTCAATGCTCTAACTGAGGGAAGGAGGTTGTTCCCCAAAATCTCACAATACATGGCCCCGGTCATCCTCATTAATACAGTGCAGTCGCCCTGTCCCATATGCAGAAGAACACCCCCAAAGCATGATGCTACCACCCCCATGCTTCACAGTAAGGATGGTGTTCTTGGGATGGTACTCATCATTCTTCTTCCTCCAAACACGGTTAGTGGAATTATGACCAAAAAGTTCTATTTTGGTCTCATCTGACCACATGACTTTCTTCCATGACTCCTCTGGATCCTCCAAATGGTCTTTGGCAAACTTAAGACGGGCCTTGACATGTGCTGGTTTAAGCAGGGGAACCTTCCGTGACATGCATGATTTCAAACCATGACATCTTAGTGTATTACCAACAGTAACCTTGGAAACGGTGGTCCCAGCTCTTTTCAGGTCATTGACCAGCTCCTGTTCCTGTAGTTCTGGGCTGATTTCTCACCTTTCTTAGGATCATTGAGACCCCACGAGGTGAGATCTTGCATGGAGCCCCAGTCCGAGGGAGATTGACAGTCATGTTTAGCTTCTTCCATTTTCTAATGATTGCTCCAACAGTGGACCTTTTTTCACCAAGCTGCTTGGCAATTTCCCCGTAGCCCTTTCCAGCCTTGTGGAGGTGTACAATTTTGTCTCTAGTGTCTTTGGACAGCTCTTTGGTCTTAGCCAATTTAGGATAATAAATGAAGTGGAGGTGGACATTTTGAAGGCAGACTAACAGGTCTTTGAGGGTCAGAATTGTAGCTGATAGACAGGTGTTCAAATACTTATTTGCAGCTGTATTATACAAATAAATAGTTAAAAAATCATACATTTTGATTTCTGGATTTTTTTTTTTTAGATTATGTCTCTCACAGTGGACATGCACCTACGATGACAATTTCAGACCCCTCCATGATTTCTAAGTGGGAGAACTTGCAAAATAGCAGGGTGTTCAAATACTTATTTTCCTCACTGTATATAATGGAAGTGACCGGAGGACTGGGACCAGAGAGTTTAACAGGGAGATGTTCAAAAGACAGCCTATGTCCTTTCTGTGACCAGCGGCAACGCCATCTCCCCTTCCCTTGGTGCGTGGTTTGTCTGTGTGGGTGATTCCTGTTAGTGTGATTTGGTTTAGTGAGAAGTAGTCCAGCGGTTTGTGCCAGTGATGCAGAGGAAGTCCAGTTTGTTGTAACTGATGAATTCATTCAGGATGAGTTTTATGACTTAGCGATCAAGTGTTAAGCAGGGCTATGCTCAGATGACGTTGTTTTGGGATTAGCTGGGAGGACTGGGGGAGGGGAGGAGGAGCAAAATGGCATGCTGTGAATTGCTGTGTTGACAAAATACAGTTTGACCATAGTGAAGGGATTTAGTTGGACAATGAGAGGTAGTATGTGAATAGGGAGCCAGAGCATTTGTTTGGAGGACGGGGTAATAACGTACGAGGCCACAAGGGGGGAGCTGGTGAGGGTGATCGATCTGGGAGCTGCCATGGTGGACGGGGAAGAAGAAGACTACTACTACTACGAGATCTCGCGAGATTACAACGTGACGAGATTTCTCGTCGAGGTGAAAAGTTGTCTCGTGAGGCGATGTGATGTCAGCGTGATGGAGCGTGAAATTACTATTGAAGATCCCCCTGCCACTTTTAAATCATTTGTGTGGCAACATTTTGGTTTTCCAGTTGGTAGAGTTTATACAAAACATTTTGCAGTGTTTGCACGTCCTTTACTGCATATAATTCATTAAAATAGTAAAAAAAAAAAAAGTTAAATAACATTCATCATTAATAGTTGATTTCAAAATGCACCAAAATTGTTTTGCATTTTGTGATTTTTCAGTTGAATAAAAAAACTATTTTCCATTCATATATTTTGAGGATTTCTTTAAATTTTTTTTAAAAATCTCGTCTCGTTCTCGTGAACCCAATCTCGTGATGTGTCTCGTCTTGTGGAGTAAGCGTCTCGTCACACCCCTAATAGTTACACACTTGGGGAAAACTGTACTGCGTGCTGTAGGTTGACTGCTAAAAAGGAGAAACCTAGTCTGTTTGGGTGAACTCCATCAGGCCAATAAAAATAAAAATTCCAGTTCCAAAACAAATTAAAAATGTCAATGAAAGCAAAGTTGTGGGATGTTATCAAGTATTGTAAATAGGTATTTTCAGACCAAAACAATGCAGAAAAATAAACCAACTGTCAGTCTGTCTCTGCTTCATAATCATTCCCCATTACAGCCACAATGGCAGGATATTGATTTTGAATTAAACTAGGTCAGTACAGTAGTTGGTTATTGGTTTAGTTAATAATACATTAATCAATTAAATGAAAAAATATGAATAAAAATCCACAGTGAAAATAATGTTTGTTGCATTATTCCCACTTCTCAGTATTACATACAACAGGATTTTCAACTGATACACACCCAGTATAGTTATCCTATGGATTAACAGATATGTGGCTAAATCAATCAATGTGGACTTGATGTCAATACACCATTGACATCCAGATAGGATGCACATGGAATAATAAATACAAATGTGGCAGGCAAATCAGAAGAGATCCACCAACCGGACCCTAACCCTAACCTTGCTCTTAGACTGAACTTTTATTAAATCTCGTCAGTCTGAGGAAAGAAACTTGAAATAAAAAGTTGACCTTTAATGAGCGATGGCGGGCAGAAGGTTGGCCAATGCGACTTGGTGCAAATGAGAGCCAAACAATATAAAAGCAAGCCTTATCATCTGATAGCCCATGAAATAGAGTTATAAGCTACAACTCTCCTCCCTGCTTGATAAAACAACCGCCAGTATCAGTGTAACAGAAGGAATTTTTCCTTGAAGTTTTGAGTAATTGAATTTTCAAAAGTCATTGTATTACCCTATAATAGGATGTGCAAATTGAGGGGGGTTGCAATTAGCGCGCACACACACACACACACACACAGAGCATCATTATTGCAGTTTTCTATTTCACGTTGCTTCTGGCATTGCTGCTACTGCCTTAGACAAAGTTGAGATGTGTGACTATAAACCTCAGATGATATTTTGTTACATAGCAACTGTGGAAACACTCCTCGTATTTTGGCTTATTATTCTAACGTCTCCATGACATGACCTGTAAGGTTTTAAATATCCTTGACAGAGCTTCTTGCAGAAGGAGGATGCCTGGTGAGGAATCCTCATCCACAGGATAGCGGATAAGTCGAATGACATATAACTATACTATACGCACACTACATGGAGCATATTTTTAAGACTCTGAGGCACGTTTGACAAACTGCAGAGCTTTTACATTTATAGGGTGTACGCGAATATAGCAGGGAGGGCAGACAGCAAAGCACGGTAAAATAACTGGAAAAAAGCAATCTTTGTGGAGATTTCAGGGTTCATGCACAATAATAACAGACCCCTGAACAGCCACAAGTTCTATTCTATTTTATTATTTATTATTAGGACAACATAAACAGGAGGAATCATATGATTGTTAATTATATAAAAAAAGAGAGAAAGAGGGGGCACTACTGGTTGTACCCCAAGGACGAAGAGACATCCAGGTTATTTTTGTATATATTGTTTTGATTTGTTTGAATTAGCAGGAATCCTCTCAATATGCTGTCCGATACTAGCCCATTCCCTCAAACCCCCCCTCAGCCATTTGTGCCGGGCATGACCATAAAGATGTCTGTGTACTGCCGTGCTTGCAATGTGTTGAGAATGGATTAAAAAACTCATAAGCAACTAATTATAATAACAACTACAATCTATTGACACTTAGTAGAATGAGAACCAGATCAGGGGCGGCTGTGGCTCAGTGGTAGAGTGGTTGCCTGCCAATTGGAAGGTTGGTGGTTCAATCCCCGGCCCTGCAGTCCCATGTCGAAGTGTCCTTGGGCAAGACACTGAACCCCGATGCTGTGTCATCGGAGTGTGAATGTGTGTGCATGTTTATCTGATGAGCAGATGGCACCTTGTACGGCAGCCTCGGCCACAGTGTATGAATGTGTGTGAATGGTGAATGGATCCTGTACTATGTAAAAGCGCTTTGAGTAGTCGTTCAGACTAGAAAAGCGCTATATAAATACAGCACATTTACATTTACATCAGAAAAACAAGAGAAAAGGTCTAACCTTTTTGGCTGTCAATGATAAAGTTGCCCTCCTCGTTTCCCGTGGTGATCTTATACGTGATCCCGTCGCCGTCAGGGTCCTTCGCCAGCACAGTGGCAACAAGCGTGTTGGGGCCTGCGTCCTCTGAGACAAACGTCCGATATCTGATCAAACACACACAAATCAACAAAACACAATCAACACCTTGCCGGCACTTCTCAGCGGGAGGACACATGGCTGTAAAGGTGAAAATTAGACACATTCAACAGTGTTTTTTTCAACGTTTCAAATCAATTGCAGCTCATTCAACCAGTAGTCCAATAGTTCAGCACCTAGAACAAAAGACGCTCATATGGAAACATGCTGCAATACCCACATAAAAATATTGATTGAGATGGATAATAAGTGTGTAAATCCATTAACAGACCAACCAAATGCACTAGGATCTTAGCGTCTCTATATATCATAACCTCATTAGTGTCATTTCTTGTTTTAGTTATTCCGTGTGTCTGACATTTGAAATTCAACTAGGGCAAACAGACATTGACAGGGCTGGCTTGAATTAATGTGAGGAGACAAATAAATGATTGGAAAGAACTCAAAACAAGAAGAAATACAAGCTAAAAAAACTTTGGGGAGTTCATTACTATTTATTTATTTATCCATTATATTTATTACTGTAAAGAATCAACAGTCACTTCATTGGCCATGTTACCAGGATATTTCGTGCCCGACATCTGACATCTGGTAAATAGCCAGTCATGACTTTCTTTTCCATCAGCTGAGCGTTGGCTTGACCAGTGTTTGTGTTGCGCACTGTGAGCAAAGAGAATTTCATCAAATGTTTCCAACTGCAGCCACAAGAGGCCTAGTCTACATCCACAACGTTCCATTTCCGGGATCGCTCCGGTGCCACAGGAAATCCCGCAGTATGCATGTTTTTTCACCAATGTCCGTTACTTTCCGCTCCAATAGATTTCTGAGGACTATGGTTAACAGCTCCTCAGATCTCTGCAGAGTAAATCCAGACAGCTAGCTAGACTATCTGTCCAATTGATGTTGCAAGACTAAAACAACTTTTGAACGTACTTGTGTTCCAACAAAACAAGTTCCTTCCCAGCGGCACCATACAGAGCTTAGCACCACCCAAGATGATTGTGATTGGATTAAAAAATGACAATAAACTAGTTTTTATCTCATCTCGAAATGCTGTGTAGACTAGCCAGACCCTCATTTGCAGCGATGTGGAGGAAGGTCTGTCAAAGCGAGACTACAGTACAAGAGGCCTTACTGTGACTTTGTCATACGTTAAGTGGTTGTGATCCCAGGAAGTGGTGGGCGGATCGATCCAAATATTGATACTATTGATACCAACGTTGGTATTGATATTGATCAATACCAGTGTAATGAGATTTGAGATTTTCTCCAGTATGCACCGCAGCGATTCCATCAAAGAGGCGACTTAGCTGTCTGTGTCTGCTTGCTCCTCCTCCCCCCTCTTGGGATTTGTTGTTGCACCGTCATGTAACTCAGCGGCGCCGGGCAAACAAACAAGCAAGCAGCCATGCTCGGCAGCCAGCTCCACACGCAAGAGCAGGACAGAGACGGAGCAGAAGAATGTTAGAGATTTCAGATGGCTATAGTTTCAGTCTGAAAATGAAACAGCAAGCTGTATCATTTGTAAAAAGGCTGTAAGATACAGCGCTAACACAATATATTTATACAAGGATTTAACTTAATATTCCAAATTTAATATCATAAAATCACTTTGGCTAAAAGTCATAAAAATTAATCCATCTTAATTATTAAAAAGTATCTGTACCATATCAGCGATATTGGCTCTGTATTTACTTAGTATCGGATCAATACCATATATATTGGGGGTGGCAGTAGCTCAGTCCGTAGGAGTTGGCTTAGAAACCAGAGGGTCAGTTCACCTCCTGGGCACTGCCAAGGTGCTCCTGAGCAAGGCACTGAACCCCCAACTGCTCTGGGTGCCTTTCCATGGGCAGCCCCCCCACTCTGACATCTCCCCATTACTGCATGTATAGGTACTGAGCATGTGTGTGTAGTTCAGGCCTGTGTGTAATGAGTGTAATAACAGAGTGTAAATTGTAATTTCCCCTTGAGGGATGAATAAACTATACATCATTATTATTACATTATTAATATATTGCAGTATCGCAGGTACTAATCCCAGGTTCACAATACTGAAAATGTTTGGAACTGGTTCCCAAAATAGAAAATAGACTACCAGAGATGCACTTCATGTTAAATGTCAGCTGATTCAGATTTATCTTTTTCAAACACAGCATTGCTGGTCTCATGCTACACCAGCTAGCCGTTGCTTTCACCAATGTCGATCAGTCCCTGAACAGTTGTAAAAAATACAAACCAGCACAGGTGTACCGTATGGAACTACCACAGGGCAACCTACTCAATTCACTTTTACATACCATTCCACCATACCTCCAATGTACATACAGTAGTAGACATCGGACCACCGTCACACCCTCCACCATAGAGTACCAGTAATCTAACACATTTCAAAGTGACAGAGTGTGAATGTGATGTAGGCTGTTGGTTGTGAAGACTATCTTGTTTTTCTTCTGCGGTAAAACACCAGTAAACAGGAGTATTTCTTGGATGTGTCAGTGTGTTCGGGGTGACGCTCAGTCCAGAGGGAAATGGATCCAGAAGGTCGCTGGTATAAGTCCCCATATGGACCAAAAGTATGGAGTGCGGATTGGTAGCTGAAGAGATGCCACTTTACCTCGTGGACTCTGCCAGGTGCCCTTGAGCAAGGCATTGTATGCCCCTAACTTGGGATCACAAAATAGTATAAATTATCACTATCCTGCAGGACATTCAAAAAGGTTAAACCCTAATCAAATTTTAAGGGTGTGTTTGTTTGTTACAAGCTTCTAAATCAGTGGACAAGGGAAAGAGTGCATCATGCCATCAGCTTATACAGCGATGCTTTTACAATTTACTGTTTAAAGACCAAGGTCTGAACCAACGTTCATGTTTAATTACATTGTATACATTTGATCCTGTTCTTTTTGGTTTGATTTTGCTAGTGCACTACAGCACTTTCCATGACGTACCTACGGCGTGTTGTCACCACTTGTGTGTTGTGTCTCCCTTTGATTGGTGAGTAGAGTGTGTGCGTCTGGTGTTGGCGTGTTGCCATTTTGGCACTTATTGGCAGGTAGTTTTTCTGTATGAATGAAAATGAATGAACAAATGAATGATCAAATCCCTATTGCGTTATGGTATTGGACCAAATTTGTTCTTTTAATCTGCTCTGAAAAATGACGCTTTTCAGAGCAACCTAACCAACATGTCACAGACACAGCACTCATGCAGTCTATCAATAATTAGGATAATGTGGTATGCTTAAATAGACTGATAGAAAGAGAACATATGCTTTCCCATTAGAATAGTATGCATGTGCAAGGTAAGGACTTGCAAACAAGGTTTTTTAGTATGATGTGTAAACAAATGTGTGTATTTGATGAAACCTATCAGCCCATGCCTACCAAACTGAGCTCAGAGTCTTGCTCTGAAATTCCCCTTCAGTTTTGTCTTTGCATCTTAAAGGAGAACTTTGAACCTCAGCTTTGAACTCTCTGTTGGCCCTAAACATAATCAAATGTTCTTGAAATGCTGGCCTTTCTACCTTGAGGTTCACACTCTTTCCATTCTTTGGACACGTGTCAGCTGCCCTTATGGTAATAGCAGATATCACCGCAGAATACAACATACCAGCCTTTCTGGGCCCTTAGGTAAACATTGACAAGTTCCTTTGCATTACGTTTAAGACATTTTAACTAATATAACTACAAATGTTGAATGGAGTACCTCTTTCTGCCGATCAACACCTGTTGTGTCTTCACACTATGAATGATGTAAAGCAATGACTCTGAAAGCCATTATTCAAAAACAACCAACCAACGTTGTCTGTGCATGTGTGTGCGTGTGTGTGTGTGCGGGTGTGTGTGCCTGTTCTTTTTGCAAATTGAACTTACAGCTGAGACTAACAGAAGCACTCACTCTCTTATGTTGTTTATCAATGACTCATTACCTGCCCTCGTGTGCCTGTACGATCACAATGCAGGTCCAGTCCCACAAGTAACTAGTCCATTCCAGTAACTAGTGCCCTAGCGACAAGGCCTATTTATTTTTCACTGAAAACAAGGTGCTCTCAATAGGGGTTGAACACTGTGATCATGTTCTGTCTTTCTTCCTCAGCAACTGTTGGACTAGTTTTGTCTGGGAAGATCAGCGATGTGCCACTTGCTTGCTCTCTTTGTAAAGTGTTGTTGCAGCATTTGAGTAATTTCAGTTCACACTCTGCAAGCCGCGCACTTCCCTGAAGATCAATACACAAGTCAGGCAGGGGAAGATGCTGTGCTGTGTTTCTTTATTATGTAGTTTCTCTGAGGGTACATGGGTCCCATTGATCAAACGGCTTACACTTAAGGAAGTTATTTGAAAGATCATTAGATAATTGCTTGTATTTATCTCACCTGAAAGCCAGAAAGAACTCCTTGTGCATTTCTGCCTTCAAATTGATGGCAAAATTACAGATGCTGGCTGTGCAGTTGCATTTATGCACAACTCTTTCACACGGGCTACTAAGACTTTTTTGTCCTGACTACCCAAATTAACTCTACTTCTTCATTACAGATGCAGACAGAGTAATCATTATGGATTTAAATGGAGTTGGCTAACAATTAGGCTTATGGCTACAAGCAGCCTGAAATGGCAACAATATCTGATGTTGGCTTGTATTGCTCTGCAAGACAATCAACATTGTAACATGCTGAAAACGTTAATTGTGTATGGCAGTGATCAAACAATTAGTTGATTAATCAAGTATTCAAAACAGCACAGTAAAAAAAACTGTTCATTTACGTTATATATATCAAGCAGAAATGTTAAACATCTCCATAATCTCAAATGTGAGGATTTGCTGCTTTTCTGTTTTTTTATAGTGTAAATTGAGACACAGTTTGGGGAAAACAAGTGATTTGAGGACACCATCTTGGGCTCTGGGAAAATGTAAACAATCAAAGAACAAGACATGGATACTGGAATTGACTGATTTTGCAATTGGCATTTGATTCTTGGCCTTAAATACTTCACACTTGACAAACTCATTTCACCACATGGTCCATGTAGCAGCTGTTCTGGAACTTCTGATCAAATCACACTATCTTGGCAACTGGGCAAACTATCTGCTGTGTGATCCAAAGCTCCAGAACAGCTGCTAAATGGACCTTGCGGTGAAATTGTTTTGTGAGAAGCAATTGTTAGTTGCAGTCCTAATATTAGATAATCTGTTCATTTTACTTGCACATACGCTGGCAGTGCTACAACCAACATTTCCACATCTGCATTGCCACAGGGATCCACATGACTTCTATTTATTCATCGGCTCTTGTCCACACACAACCCAAATGTGTGATCATACGGACTGTGCGTGCTGATTTCATGTTAATACATGCAAATACAAATAAAAAGTAAGACAACTAAGACAAAAGACTAAATTATGTCCATTTAATAATGAGAATGCAGAGCTGAGCATGACAATGACATGGTAAAGAAGACAAATGCATAAAACAGCATAAAAGCACAACTATATGTAAATTGCTGGCAATTTCATTCAAAATATTATGCCAAACGTGACGTAAAATTCACAAGTACTCTACATACCAAATAGATAATGGTGCTATGGTAGGCATTTCAAGGTTAATCCTACTTGACACTTACATCAACCTAACTTCAACAAATACCCTCTCTAATGCTTTCAAGCAGATGCTTGTAGGCTTTGTGCATGAAGGGCAGCCTATGTGAGTGTCAGAGAGAGAGAGAGAATGGAGAGAGATCAGGACAGATCACTAAGAGCAAGCACAACGCCCAGCAATCAAGCAGCAGTGAGTTGGCTTCTGCAATCACACAACTCTACCACAACTCTAATTTTGCCTGATCAATGCGGCAATCAATTGCAAACCGCCTCAGACAAACGCCACCACACACTAATTACTTGTTAACCTTTTTGTTTTACTTTTTTTGTTTTAGTTTGGGGTCAGTCAGCGGATCTATTCAACTGCTGCTCACTGATTTTTTATTTATTTGCTGGAATGCCTCCTGTCTGATTCCATGTTAATGACTTCTTACAATGCTATGCTTCCATTTGCTTGTTGAATTGCAGGGGTGGATGTAAGGGCCAATGGTAAGAAGCTGAAATAACTGCAATATAAGCACTAAATCAGCAGTGTTTGCTATAGCAACGTAATAGGTGAGGCCTCTGACATTTTAAATATCAATACAGAGTGTATGTGGTATAATTAATAAAGTTACAAGAGACTGTTTAATGTAGTATGCCTTTATTTTGAAAGGGTGTGTTTTATTTCCTAACTCGGATTTTCTGTGGGCCTCTCCTGTTGTGCTGCAGTTGCTGTCATTTGGAAGTAGTTAACGCAATCTTTACCCATCCATCTGTGGTTTGTTCCTGTGGCATCACCAGTGAGTATATTTAATTTAATATCTTAAGACCTAATTTAGGGACATATTTGTTTTGTGCTGAATGTATATTTGTTACTTACTTGTGTCTTTTTGACGCTTTTTATCAATGTTTTTAACTTCTTACATTTTAGTCCCTTTGACACTTTTTTTCAATGTTTATCACTTTTTTTTACATTTTCAAGGCTACGTAACACTAACTTATTAACTTTAGTTTTACAGTTATTTTTGGAATTTATGGTCAATAAACCTCATTTATAGGAAATTATACCTAATGTTTGAGTTAGAAAAGCAGAAATTAAGAATTATTTAGACTAAAATTAAAGGAAAGTATGTTGATGGATAATCACAGACTGGAATATGTCAACTTTTACTCAATACTATTTCAAAACCACTTCAATTTTTTTTTCAAATGCTATAAAGTTGAGTAACACTCCCCAAAATTAATGAAAGTAGACTTGCCAAAGAGCGTTGTGTGGCGTCAATCATGATATTCTGGGTAATTACAATTGGGTAGCTAAAAAGAACATTGATATAGGAAAATGGGTCAATTTGACCCGAGGACAACATGAGGGTTAAGACATCTTGAAGGTGCAACTTGTAAAGGGGAAATAAAGACTTTATTAAATTAATGGTAATACACATATTTGTAATACACATTTGTTATTTCAGTATTTCAGGAACAAGTATTTTGCTGTTTCATGTCAGATGAGAACAGTATCAATGTATCAACGGACTGTTTTCTGTTCTTCTAGTGCCAACTTTAAGATGCCGACAGTATCTTAAAGTCTTGACAGCTTTCCTTGTGAAATGTTTGACTTCTGTGAAGCTTCACATAAAATTGGGATCGCCAAATCAAGTGCTGTTATAAGATATATAATATATAATCGTTTTTCTCAGTTGGAGGTTTAGGGTGGTGCATTTTGCAAAATTACTAATATTTTGTACATGTGTCCTTTAGGGTTGTGCAAAAGAATTGATTCTTATTCAAATTGCAGTTCAAGCACTACCCATTCAAAATCGATTCATAGAATTCCAAAAATCAATATAGATATCTATCTATATATAATATTTTCTTTTTACTTTATTTGCATGTCTACTGCAATCACATTATAGATACGTTTATGATCCCCAAGGGGAAATTCAAGGTCCCAGTAGCTTACAGACATCACACACAACATACACATACATCAGTAACAGGATGTTAAAATAAATAAACAAGTCCACATGAATGATATGGATATGAAAATGTATATACAAACATATACATACATACATAAAACATAACTACATTTACATACTGTGAATAGTTTTTGTTTTTTTAAATCAAGAATCGTTAAAAAATTGATATTGAATCGAATCGTGAGCCCAAAAATCGGAATTGAATCGAGACATTATCCTTGTTCTATGCTAGGGCTGTGAATTGTTCAAAAATATTTGATAGCAGTAACAATACCAATACCGTGCCTTTATACCAATTTCTAAACTATAAGATTTTTTTCAGTAACAACTGTACAAAACAATTTTTTTTTTCTCTGCGTGCCTCTACGATGTGTAACGTTAGACAGCCAATCAGCAGCATTACTAGATCTCAGTAGAAGCATGCTGCATGTTTATTGGCTCACTGACTCTGATGAATTTGCTCTTTAAGTAATGAAGCTCAGCGTAAATTCTTTCAGGAAGACCTAAGGTTTTATTGGTGCACTGCTAATCAGTTCAGCCGTTACCTTAATAAAAATACTACTTTTTGCCGTGTATAACTGTCACATACATAACTAGTCTCTCCTGATTGAAATATACACTCACCTAAAGGATTATTAGGAACACCTGTTGAATTTCTCATCAATCCAATTATCTAATCAACCAATCACATGGCAGTTGCTTCAATGCATTTAGGGGTGTGGTCCTGGTCAAGACAATCTCCTGAACTCCAAACTGAATGTCAGAATGGGAACGAAAGGTGATTTAAGCCATTTTGAGCGTGGCATGGTTGTTGGTGCCTAAAGGCCTGTTCACACCGGGACGAATTTCGCGCGCGATATTCGCCGACGTTTAACGCGTCGTGACTAAACAAAGGGCGTCAATGAGAGTGTGCACACCGACGCGAAAAACGCGACGCGTAAAAGCGTCATTTTTTAAAAAACGCCTCGGGTTCGTTTTTTTGGTTTGACGCGCCGCGTCAAAAACTATCCGACCAATGAAATCGGCCCTTTTGCTCACGTGTCTTGTGCTTCTGAAGTTACAGTAAAACACAGCTTGGGGGTGCTCAAGCACAAAACGGTCTTACCGAGCACACAAACGAAGAAGACATACGCCACCGTCATCACTGCCACAAGACGAGGAAGAGGCAAAGCACGATGTCCAAAATAAATGTTGAGCTGCTGGTCTCGTTGGTTTCGGGAACATAAAGAGCTATACCTGATTTAGAAGAAATGTTCTAAATACTTGCTCTCTTCTTCTCTGCTCTTCTTCTGAGTTGCAAGCGAGTATCAGAAGCGCAAAGTTGCGCAGCGCCACCCTATGTACGGGGGTATTTCTGTTTTACATTAAGCGCCATCTAGTGACAGATAATGAATTTGCATGTTCATTCGGCTCATCGTCAGCGAAAATCGCTTGGGTGTGAACACAAAAAACGCGTCGAAAAACGCTGACGAATAACGCCCGGCGATATTCGTCCCGGTGTGTACGGGCCTTAAGTATTTCACAATCTGCTCAATTACTGGGATTTTCACGCACAACCATTTCTAGGGTTTACAAAGAATGGTGTGAAAAGGTAAAAACATCCAGTGGCAGTCCTGTGGGCAAAATTGCCTTGTTGATGCTAGAGGTCAGAGGAGAATGGGCCGACTGATTCAAGCTGATAACAGAGCAACTTTGACTGAATTAACCACTTGTTACAACCGAGGTATGCAGCAAAGCATTTGTGAAGCCACAACACGCACAACCTTGAGGCGGATGGGCTACAACAGCAGAAGACCCCACCGGGTACCACTCATCTCCACTATAAATAGGAAAAAGAGCCTACAATTTGCAAGAGCTCACCAAAATTGGACAGTTGAAGACTGAAAAAATGTTGCCTGGTCTGATGAGTCTCGATTTCTGTTGAGACTTTCAGATGGTAGAGTAAGAATTTGGCATAGTCAGAATGAGAACATGGATCCATCATGCCTTGTTACCACTGTGCAGGCTGGTGGTGGTGGTGGTGTAATGGTGTGGGGGATGTTTTTTTGGCACACTTTAGGCCCCTTAGTGCCAATTGGGCATGGTGTAAATGCCACGGCCTACCTGAGCATTGTTTCTGACCATGTCCATCCCTTTATGGCCACCATGTACCCATCCTCTGATGGCTACTTCCAGCAGGATAACGCACCATGTCACAAAGCTCGAATCATTTCAAATTGGTTTCTTGAACATGACAATGAGTTCACTGTACTAAAATGGCCCCCACAGTCACCAGATCTCAACCCAATAGAGCATCTTTGGGATGTGGTGGAACGGGAGCTTTGTGCCCTGGATGTGCATCCCACAAATCTCCATCAACTCCAAGATGCTATCCTATCAATATGGGCCAACATTTCTAAAGAATGCTTTCAGCACCTTGTTGAATCAATGCCACGTAGAATTAAGGCAGTTCTGAAGGCGAAAGGGGGTCAAACACAGTATTAGTATGGTGTTCCTAATAATCCTATGGGTGAGTGTAGCTCAGCATTCTTTCAGAAAGATCTAATTTAATCAATGCTCTCTTCCTAAATGGAATCAGCTGTTGGAGGCGTTCACCTTCCTGCTTAACCAATCAGAATCGTACACAAATTGCAAGGGCCAATCACAGACTCACAGCCCTGCTTAAAAAAAAAAAATATAAAAAAAAAAATAAAAAAAAATCAGTTTCTCCCTTTGCTATCAGCTGTCGTTTCATGCAAAGAGTGCAACCCTCCACCCCCCCTTCCACCTCCAGTCATCTACTCCATCTGACCGGTCCGGAGGCTCCTTCGGTCTGGTCTTCGGGCTCCTTTGTCACCACCACCGGTGTCTTGATTCCATCGGGGGGGGGGCGGGGGTGTTATGAGGGTTCTCTACCCCTATATACATACACTTTGTACATTTTATTGAGTTGTACAATAAACCTCATTTGCATATCTGCAAACATGTCTCTCCTGATTGAATTGAAATTAGGTATTGAATGATGTGGCATTTTTCAATACTCGATATTTTGGGAGGGAATTTGGTCGGTGCCTAAACAACATTGAAATCTGTACCCTGCCCTAGTCGTTGCTCATAGTAGCTCTATACACGGAATCAAAAAAATTAGGCAATGGGAAATAAAACTTCAAAAAGAGAAATCTGATTTGGAGAAATAAACTCTTCCAGAACAATAACAGGTAAGACCCAGCACCACTTTTCCTCCCCTTTCCTACACTGTGGGGTAAAAACATCTGAATATCATGTCTATCGCTTTACACCCATTTACAAACTCCGGCAATTGACAGCTAACCCCTCCCCCAAATCGTGACTGTCCAATCATAGCTTAGCACAAGCTTCAGATGTTTCCACATGGCACAGCCATGTGCATGGGGTGTGAGTGTGAGTGATACTTTGGAGAGTTGTCCTTTTTTTGCCAAAATTCCAAGAGTATACGTTTATCTGTTCTTTTTATCTGCTCTGCTCTTAGAGAGAAATAACAGTCTACATTATGTTCTTAAAATAATGTAATTCTAGCTCTAACCTGCAATACAAGCACATTTCTGCTCCTTTATTTCCATGTCTCCAACATGCATCATCAATTGACTTTTTACCTGGAGAAGCTTCAACTTTAGTTTTAGATACATATCTAAGACCCTTTGGAGTCTGATGTTCATGAGTCAGGTGAAGCCTGCATTTCTAACCAACTCAGAGAGCTGCTGTTAATTAGTGAGCCAGCAGCAGCAGCTGATAAGATCTGCCAGTGACGGTTTTCATTTCAGCCGGCAAACTGATTGCCGACGACTAAAAATGAGAAGGCTGCTTTTGTCTGCTTCTGTCTTAAATCAAGGACTTATCTTTAAACAGTCTACCACAGTTGTCATTGCAAACTGCATATGTACAGTCAGTGCGAGATTGGAAAGCCTGAGAACAAGAGTAGCAACAATAATCTCTGTTTCTCCTGCCTGCCTTTCTCAAAAACCCAAAATCAATTCTACTTGTCTGTATGCATGTTTAAATGAGTGCATTCAGTGTTCATTTTTGGTATAAAAAAAAAAGTGTTTCAAATCACTGGAATCACAATACACAAAGTACAACATATACATGTTAGTTGTAGACACACATGCCAACAGTGGGGAAAGGTTCCTAGGGTGGTTTCTGTGGCAACAGGCAGGTGATGGAAGGTACAGTAATAAGATCCTGATAGCAAAGTGACAGCACATAGATGAAAGGCGGCTATTCTGTCACTCACCAGGAAGTGGGTGCCATGCAGTAAAGAGGTAGATCTAAGAGTTAGTGTAGAACGCACGCGAAAAAAATAAAACTGCTTTTTTTTTCCATGTATGTGTGCTTCCTTCCTTCCTTTATTTCTTTCTCGCACTGATGGCCAAATAAACAATACCACAGCTAGTTTCCAAAATATTGCAATAAGACCCACGTCAAAATAACACTGTTCAGTAGGAGTTTTAGTCTTGCAGCTAGCATCCACTCTGAACTATCAAAACACACACACACACACACACACACACACACACACACACACACACAGATAATCATAAATCATAATTACACAATACAAATAGGCCAGATTTTCTGACTGGATAATTATACATTTAATGACCTCCTTCTCTCTATTCCTCTCTGTCCATGACATGCCTTGACATGTGCAAGGGCACAAATCATGTGATGGTTGGATAAGAGTGGGGCAGTCATCACAGGTCGCCGCTTTGAACAACAACAACACATACTTTGTCTCACTGTGCTTTACGCTGGGATTTTACAGGCAGCTTCAATAACAGCAGTGGAGCGGTTCAATTCCTTCCCTATGACAACGGCCTGAAGACAGTGGGTGCCCGGAGTTGGCTTTGGCAGAGCGATAGCAGAGATTTACAGGCCAAACTGCCTTACTGCCTGTTAGAACGTGAACGTATGAAAATAAGTTTTGTGTAATTCTTTCAACACCGCCGCTCTCAGACCCATCTGCAGCCTGCAGTACAGTGCGGCTGCTGGGTAGCATGAATCTCTCTCTTTTTTAAGTTGTGAAGCCAAAATGAAAGCCCAAGTTTACTTTTAATGATATGAAACAAAGAGAAAAGTTCTCCCCTCGTCTTAAAGTGGTCATAAATCGATACAAGAGCAGCCTACAGAGAAGTCTGTTTGCAAAAAAACATCTGACGTGTTTGGTTATTTATTTGTGCTTGAGAACATACTCTCGGCAAAACAATCATAAAAACAAGATTTATATCTCTCTCGATCTCTACTGTACAATTACAAATTCAAGTAGCTACAAAACATTAGTTCTGCTGGTATACAGATGGACTGGAATGTGTGTGATGTTGGCTGTTTACTGAATAGGACGTGTAAAGCCCCATCAATTTCTAACATTTATTATTAGATTATTATGCTCATTTTCATGTTCATAATTGTATTTGGTTTACATGATTTAATTTTCCAAAAAAATTTTTTGTTGTACTGCACATTGCTGCATCTTTTTTTTTTACCCTGTGTGTTGAGCTCTCTGTTTTAGCTACAGAGTGAGACATCTCACTTCTTTTTTCTTTGTTTGGAGTTGCACATGCTCAGTATTTCAGTATTTCATGAGGGGGAGGGGCTGGAGGGAAGCCCCTCTGTGTGCGCTGTAAAAAAATAAATATGTTTTATATCCTTACAGATATAAACTATATTTTTACTTATTTAACTGTTAAGTTCGAACTGTTTGCATACCAATTGTGGTAAAGCCACATATTTGTTTTTATATTTCTGCAATCTGCACTTTAGTTTGTGTGATTTGTTTCTGACTTTCCTATGAATGTTTCCACCAGGCTTGGTCAGTGCTCATTATACTACTGGGATTGAAGAAGTACTTAGATAAAAGATGTCATTCATATAAATTCATGCATCACCTAATTTCATCATTGTTGTTTAATCTGTTTGTTTAATCTATCTAATCTTGTGTTGTTGATACTATATAATGATTTATAGCTTGTCTTTGTCGAATAATACATAAGACAAAGAGCTTAATTTGTAGATTATTTTCCAAAATCGTTCATCCCTATAAGGGAGCATTATACCGTGTGTTACAAAGTGACGCACGTTCATCACGGAAGTAAAGGCTTGACTACAATAGAGCAGTTTGTGAACAGTGTTTTCTCTGGATAAGGGTAAGTCCCTTTGAGGGGGACGTGACGGGACGGGATTTTGGGCTTTTTCACTTTGGAAACCTATAACGTAAACAAAAAAGATATATACCACAATAAAGTAAAGGGGGAAAGCCAAAAATCATAATGTAAGCACTTTAATTGTTTACTGTTAACTGTTTTGCATTGCTCCCCTGTTAGTATAATAATTATCATGACCAGGGATATACCAATGTTGACTGGCTTGGTTTGAATTTCCAAAAATAAGGTCAGACAACCCTGGTCAGCAGTGTGAAAGAGGTAAATGATTAATCATAGATTGTCCAGTATTGTTTATGTGGCAGCTGCAGTCGGGTATTGAGGGCAACAGAAGACAATCTGACTGATTATTCTGTTGTATTTGACACTAAATCAATACAACACAATACACACACACAAAAACACACACTAATCCCCTCCCACTATAACAACATAGATGCATGCATATCAGATGCATGATGCATGAATGCACTTCATAACTACATCCCTTTGTCCATACCAACACTCCACTTTTGCTGGGACCTTATTACTGAATACACACATACTCATGCTCAGGAACAAGCACACAACACACAACACACACTGCCTCCTGAGGGTGCTGGTAGGTATGGCTGATTGACCCTGCCTCACCAATCTGCCCAGCTCTCTGCCAGAAAATCAACCAATTAAAAGATGCAGGCACCACAGCAGCACTGAGGAGGGGGGAAGCAGCTGTGAGGAGCTGACCTGACAAAGTCTCTCGCTCTCTCCCTCACTCTCTCATAAAGTAAATATATTTCATAAATTATTTAACCTCAGTTACTGCATGGGGGCACCAAATTATTGTTAATTGTGAAAGATTTTTCAAAAATTAAAATGTCTAAACATTCTACTCCAATATCTGTATTTGTCCCTGTGGGGCATTTCAAAATTCATTCCAACATATTATAGCAAATATACCTCAACCTATTAAAAACAACAATGATGATAGGCTCACTGGCCTAACGGTAATATAGCCACCCACAGATACAGTTAATCATAAGGATTCACTGCGTCACATGTATGTTTAACATTAAAAGATGATTTATAAAATCACGCCAACAGTTAACTTTTAATATATTAGTATTCTATGCAATAAAAGGTATGTATATAAAGGCTTTAGGCTGCCCCACTTATTGTAGGGACAGTTTAAAATGCAACTTAATTTCATACAATATATGTAGTAAAGAGTCCTTGCATGTTTCACTTTCAATAAAAGGGGTCCTTGGCTTAAAAACCATTGAAGACCCTAGGTTTATTATCTTTATTTAAAGATTATTTTTTAGAGCAGTGACAGTGGATAGACATTAAAGGGGGAGAGAGATTGGGGATGACACGCAGCAAATGGCTGCAGGTCGGACTCAAACCCGGGCCGCTGCAGGACTCAGCCTACATGGAGCAAACTCTTACTGGGTGAGCTAGAGGCCTCTTTACAGTTTTTTTCTGTTAACGGTAGAGCCGCTCTATTTTTAGGTTGTGTTTCAAGTGTAGCTTTACGAAACCAATTTGATCAAAAGGAGAGAATGGGACACAGAAGTATTGCAAAATGTTCTCCTTTTCACTAATATTAATGCCAGAGAGTAGCTGCAATTGAACTGTATGCAGCGGTATATAGGCCCCTGAAATGTCTGCGTACTATCCTAGCATGTGGAAAGGTCCAAGATCTGACAGATTACATGCCACCCACTCCTTCTTATTAAGTGCTGACGTGTGTGTAGCTAGGGCAGTGCTTCCTCTATGTTGATATGTTGTTGGTGGCCCGCCAGGGTAAAATTTCTGCGGCCATGGTATCAGAAATAGGGCAACGCACAACAGGGTTTCCACCATGTACACCGCCGCTCCTTCAGCTGTTTATGAAAAGTCATAAAGTCATAATTACACGACTCTGCAGGGCATTCTGCTCTACTGAACTCAAGCGAACAGTCATCCGCTCTCTTTCCCCTTTAGGGTGAGCAACTGGAACAGTGACAGGACGTCATCACTCATAAAGTCATGGAAACCAAGTAAACAACAGGGTGAGTACTACTTGTCACTCAATCTTAGACAAAGTGACAAACGGCAACGAAAGCTGCAACATGAAATCTGCACTCAGGCAGCTACGGTTTATTGGAAAATAGCATTGTGGGCAGTGAATGTGATGATTTTACTGTTTATCTGACCCCAGATGAGACAAGAAGCTAACGTTAGCGACCACTGCGGTCCCTCTGCCCCCCCCGCTGCAGGAGACGCTGTATTCCTCTGACACGTTGTATTAACGTTAGCTACGGTTTTAAAAACGTTTTCCAGGTTTGTGGGGGTGCATCTTTGCTCAAACCCACCATGAAAAAAGTAGCTAGTAATGTTTACTCAGCGTTTTTTGTTGTTAAACTGTATGTAAAACGACATTAACTCACTGGTTTCAAGTAACCTCTCTACGGTACCGTCTATTTGCTGGATGGTTTCAAGGTAACAGTGGGTAGCTAACATTAGCAGATAAGCCCATTGACAGCGACATTATAGTTCATATTTTGGCACAATGTTTCTGTCTGTTGTGGGATGTGGGATGCTAAGAAGAAAAACTACACGCTGTTTTCAGGTAACGTTAATTCTTGACGTTCAACAACCCCCACCCTCGCCGTAGCTGGAAAAACAAAATCTAGAGGAAACACTGGCTAGGGAATATGTTGTTAATGTTAATATTCTCGCTTTGAGGTCATTGGCAGCCAACAAGCAAGAACAGCTAAAAGTGGAGGTTAATGAAGGGGTGGGTGCAACTCTCACTCCCTTCTACCTATCTGACAATGACACCAGGAGAGCTTTCAAGCAACACCAAGTAAGCAGTAAGACTTGACAGTATGGGTTGGCGTATCCTCAAACTATGTGCTGACTAACTAGGGCCGATGTTCACAATTATATTCAACCTGTCATTGTCTCAGTCTATCATACGCACGTGCTTCAAGACATCCAACATCATCTCTGTGTCCAAGAAAACAAGACCAACAGGCCTGAATGAACACCACCCAGTGCCAGTCACATCTGCATTAATGATGGTCAAAGACAAGCTTCTTAACAGTTACACTTGCACACATTAATTGCTCATGTATCGTTCCAACCCTTGTTTGCACTGTTTGTATTTGTCTAGCCCATGCTGATGTCTTGCATAAATGTCTCTGTCCTTATGTGCCGAAACTGTATTGTTTTAGTTGTCCGTATTTGTCTAATCCATATCAATGCCTGTACACGTTTGTCCCAACGTGCTGTAACCACATTCAATGTTGTATGTTTCTGTATAACAGGAACTTGCTGAAAACCAGTTGTTAAACTGAGTCAGGCCCGTTTATAATAAATATGAATGAATGAATGAATGAATGAATGAATGAATGAATGAAGCGGCTGTATACATGAATGAGTCAGTGGAGAAAAAGGCAAGGCAGAGACACGCATAAAATTCCAAGTATCCCCTCAAATACTGAGAGACATTTAGAGCGTCCTCCGTCCTGGCGGGAAACATTACTGCCTGGAACTAAAACAGTATATTACAGTGCTGGAAGGCCCTGCAGAGAGTGGTTATTTCGGCTGAACATATAATGGGTGGTGCTCTACCCTGCCCAAATGATATTGACTCCAGGCGTTGCAAGAAAAAGACCAGGAGACAATGCCTAAGATTGTCCCCAATGCATCTCATTAATGTCTCTTTCCATCATGCTTTTACCTCTTAGACACTGAACATAATTGGGAGTTTAGAAGCCCAACTCTTACAGTACTTACATATGTTGGGAGAACTCAGGTGCCTCATCGTTGACGTTGGCCATTCGGATCCGTACTGTAGTTGTGCCTGTGCGAGGGACATCGCCCTTGTCAATTGCCATCACTACAAACTCGTATAGGTGGTTGGGCCTCTCGTAGTCCAGAGGTCCCACAGGGAAGATGGTCCCATGAGGGGAAATGGTGAAGTCTGGACTCAGGGTGTAATAGGTCAACTCTGCATTCTCTTCAGAGTCACAGTCATTGGCGGACACTAAAGATGAAAACATAGAAATGGAGAATAGAAAAATATGTTAGAAGTTAGATGGACATGGACACAAAGACAAAAACGAGAGTCCATAGATCCCAACTTTCCTCATCCCCTAAGTTAGAAGTCTTCAATCTATTTTAAGCCAGGGACCCATTAACTGAGAGGGATAGCTCAGGGCTCCCCTACTACATATACTGTATACATAAAACAGTATATGTAAAATTGGGCCTTTATACATACCCTTTTCGGACGTAGAATACTATTCAAATTCAAATGATTGTTTAGCATAATGTTATAAATCATGTTTTAATACCAAACATACATGTGGCACACTGAATCCTTAGAATTACCTGCATCTGTGGATACCCTAGAGCCTACTTTACCTATAGGCCAGTAAGTCTATCAATGCTTTATTTATTTTTTCCAAATAGGCGCATAAATTCCCTAAAAATAAGTTTTAATTTAAAAAGGGATAATTTGTTGGCTGGATGAATGATATTCAGTCTCAAAACACTATAGTAACATTATTTACGAGTATAAAGAATTTTAATTCAGCTGTTGGGATTCCATCATTGTTCCGCACTATGGAGCACCTGTTTCCTATTTAGTATCTAACTTGGATATTTAAATATGTCCTGATATATCATGTTCACGAGAATGGGACAGATCTGTGGTTACAGTGACCTTAACCTTTCAGTTGTGGCCATGGCTGCCGGCTGTCCAGAGGCATAAAAATAAATGAACTTGAAGATGCTTGGGTGGATTGTTCTTTTTTGCAAAGTTGAAGTTTGTTTTGTTTGTTGTTTGGAAAAGCAAATAACAGCACATTCCAGTATAGGGTTACCTTAGCATCTATTAAAACTGGTCTACACTTCAATGGCTGCATTTCAACAATTCAATGACGGTAGCAGGTTATACATGATCCGCTAGACATTTTCCTCAATAACAGCTGGACAGAAATGGTTACAATTTGAAAGAAATTTCACACATACGGTCTACAAGTGGGATGTCACGGCAGTAATGGTGGCTTGTGTAATTTCTATACAGTATATCTCAAAATTTGACTTTATACTTCAACAATGAATGGAGGCAAGTGATGGTGTCTATGGACAAGGGTTGTGCAGCGACTGAGCTGCCCTGTGAAAAACACAGATACTAATACAATGCTATTTCACTACTATGTTTCCACCCTTTCTCTGTCCTAATTAGGCTTACTTTTTTAATACAATTCACATCTCCCAAGAAATTACTCATTATGCTAATCAAGCATACTGATTTAAGTCAGTGTGAAAGAGAAAACAGAGTGGAATCAAACAAGAAAGTACAGTGTGTCCTCTTGTTAAGGCAGAGCCACGTTTTCTTCATGTTTCATGTATTTGAGAAAAAGGAACTCAACTAAAGCACAGGATATCTATTCACTTCTCATGTTATGTAACCACAGCAAAGATTGAAAAGGAAGTGATGCTCCCACTGACTTAAATGTTCAGTTCTTTAACACAAGGGGAGTATGTGTTATTTGCACAGCATGCATTGAAAGGACTTTTATTTAGCAACATTTCTGTTTCTAGATTATACATTGGGAACCCATGGAGCTACGACTGGCTTAACCACAAATTGATTGCCTTGCTAAAAATGAAAAAAATCCACCAGGGATTTGAATAAGCATATTTTCCGCTAACAAGTCATTTTGCCATCAACTTCTCAATTCTCAAATTCACCTTACATTGCATTTGGCTCGGGCTCATACACACAGAAAAACAAACACACACACACACACAAACACCCATCCACATGAATAAACACACACACAGTTTGCAAACTGTACATTCAAGCAATGGAGAAACTATAATTAATAGTGAACAACTTTAATGAACTCAAATTAATACATTTAACAAGAACCTCAGTTAATTAACACACATGCACAGTACCTAGGTAAGCTACTAACCAGTCCGAAGCAGAGTATGAGAGAATGCCAGGCTAGCAGCTAAGGGAGCATTATAACTTGTTACAAAGTGATGCACGTTCGTCACGGAAGTAAAGGCTGAAATACATTAGAGCAGTTTGGAGCAGTTTATGAACAGTGTTGTCTGTTGGAGACGGAATGTTCCTTTGGGGGGGGGGGGCTTTGTGCTTTTTCATTTTGTAAACCTATAATGTGCACAAAAATATATATAAACACAATTAAGGAAAGGGAAAGCCAAAAGGCATAATATGAGCACTTTAAATTCAATGTTTGTTGACTGCGGCCTGCAATCTTGTAATCCTGTACAACCATCAAATTAAAATCAATTAGATTTCCATACGATGGAAGATGAAAGTGCCCTAAACTGCAACTGCAACAGAAAAAAGCATCCCAATATTACTAATTTGAACGCTAACGAATTTCAGGTTAAGAATACTTTGAGTGACAAATCAAAAGATGACGTTTCTTTCACACCTGACCATGTCAATCACTGCTCATGCACACACATTAATTCTCTCTTGTGGGGGGAGGGGCTTAAGAGACTGTTTTGGGCTTCAGCAGAAGGGGGGGAGGACTGACAAGTTGTCAATGTTCACATTTTTTGTTTAAGTCCTGGATCTTCACAATACTACTTACAGCACATTTAATAGTCAATCTTTGAATGTCTTGTCGACTGCAGGGAATAACAGCCTGTAAGGATGGTTAAGAAGCGTGGGGAGATTTGGATCTTCTTCTGTAAAACGGATGACTAAGACGAACAAACGTTTTTACTTGTTGCCAATGGCTGGCAAGCTATGAGACAGTCTCTGGATGGGCGCCATTTTGGTTTGAAAGTACCGGCATCCAGGCAGTCTGTCAGTGCATCTGTGGCTGATGTAAATGATTAGAGTAAGGTAATTGGGGTAAATGCGGATCCCCGATCAGTTAAAAAAAATGCCCATATTGGCTCCAATCTGATTCTTGCGTTGGGATCTTGACATCCCTAATAGGCTACCTACCCATTCTTGACAGAAACTGGGCCTTACAGTATCTCACAAACCCACGGACAGTATATATATTTTTTAACTGCCTAAAAGTGTAAGATTCAGCACAAGAGGAAAAGAAGAGCAGGGTGAATGTGAAAGATTATGTGACTGGAACTATATGATTCAGAGAAGGGTTTTTCAGCCGGTAAAAGACAGGAGAAAAGAAACATTGTAATGTATTGTCAAGACTGTAAGAAGGTCGGATGTTTCATCATTAAATTGCCAAAAGCACTGGTTAACAGCTGCAAAAAGTAGCTTCCCTAAATGTATTGCGTCACACTGCCTCCCTTTTAGCACGGGAAAACACTGCATCAAATCAGGTGTGAAAATGGCAAATTTCTGTTATTTAGATTTATGGTCAGATTTGCAAGCAGAATAAAGTGAATGTATGTGTGTTTACCCTGTACTACAACCCCGGTTACAAGGACTGACATTTTTATGAATTGCAACTGAAATGCAGCCATTTTGTTGCCGTAAAGTGATGAATACCCTCTCATCTGATGCGATGGGGAGAAAAAAGGAGTACAGATTTACTAAGTACAGATTTGTACTTTTTAGAGCACCCGTTGAGCAAGTATTCATCAGCATGTCCCTGTGTAATCTTTAACCAGCATTGTTGTGCTGGCATCATACATGGGGGCTGCATTGCTGGCTGCAGCGCCCATGTCTGATTGGCACGTAATGATTTGCACTGAAGATGAAAACTGCAGGAGCCTCAGATCTCGATGAAAAGCGAGATAATTGGCTTGCTTGGTACTCTGCCGTTTTTTTTGTGCAACTTGGCGAAGTACGCATTTGTCCACTCTTAAGATGGAACTGATTATGGGATTACTAGCACATGGTTTAGCAAAACGATGCTGGATGCCGATTTCTTCCAGCTCATTTAATTTAATACTGAGACTTTTAACCTGTCTAATCAAGTAAGGGTGGGGAAAAAAACAAGTCTTTTTTTAGAAGGCGTGGCTGTTGAGCTTCAGTTGCACTCAGAGCTGGGTAGAACTGTATTTATTGTAACATGCATTAAGGCATTAATGTTTTAAGTAATTTTGAAATGTAATGAGAAAAACAGTGTTTGGCAAAGGACCGCCCTGTGTGAGCCATTTTCCACCTCACCAAGTTTATAAGCTAATTGCCTATGTTCACATTTGCAAATTGGAAACTCTGGAAATATTCTAGGATAATTCAGATATAATAAACAGATACACTGAAAGCTTTGTAATTTTTAATATTGAGAGATCCTCGTTATTTCTGTTTGTCCTTTATCAAAGATACTCACAAAAGTAAAGACAACCCTTTACCAACCCAAATGCACAAACATGGGCGGACCGACACACACACACACACACACACACACACACACACACACACACACACACACAGACACAGACACAGACACACCAGGGTGAAACGTCGCCTCCCATAGTGCACCTGTTTATGAGTGCCTGCTGTGCCTCCTACGGCATGCACCTCAGTCACGTAGACATCAATAACTTCTCCCTCACAAGCATTTACTAACTTTTTTTGTTAGTTCTGGTAAGGAGTGGACGGTATTTAACGGTATGGAAAGTACACCATTATGAATCCACCGGTATGGATTTTCAGAATACTGTGCCACCGGTGGAGCCCTCATTTAGCTCGACACAAAAAAGAGAGGTTGAGTAAGGAAGAACTCATCCAGGGCCGCACTAGAGCGTAGTGCCATTATGCACGGCCGTTCACTGTGTCCCACCTTCATTAAATCGCCTGAGAACAACACCAGGCTGCTACAGTATAACCATCCAGACCTCTACACATACCAGACTGCTCGGTTCTAACTTGACTCAGCAAGACATTTCTCCGATGGACGAGGACAGCCCAGCAGGGTTTCAGTGATGTGTACTCTGTATACATTAGCCTAGCTGCTAGCAGAGTTTTTCCTGCACAAAGCTGAATCCCCACAGAACATCACAGTGAATTTAAGCCTGCATGCACATTTGTTCAGCCTAATATTGGTAGCGGGAAGAAACAAGTAAGGGGGTTGCCAGGTCGCCATTGCACCGTCTCTGCTGCATACATCTCGCGTGCACAGGTCCGTGTGTCCGTGTGTGTGTGCATAAGTGTCGGTCAAGACGCGTGTGGAGATGCATTCTCATGGTGAACTGACATTCTTAGAGCTGTCAACCTGCAATCGATCTCCCAAGGCACATTAATGCCAGGTGTGAATCTGAAGTGCAAGTTATTACTTTGAACTTGTATTATTGTTTTATCATAAGTAACATAAATAATATACTTTCTACAAATTTACAGGCAAGCATATTTTGATATGATAATGATACATTATCTTTGCTATGTGGAATATCAGCTGTAAAGACAATACAACTGTTTTCACAGGATACAAAGCCATTGTACAGGTCATAGCTGTTCTATTATTTACTGTGACACTGTGCTAGTAAACTATGTGCATGTAACTCATTTGCCCCTTTTTCAAAAAGGCTATTTAAATAATTGTAATAATGATCGGGATCGGGATGAGGATGATTGCCAACAAATCAGCAAGAACACAGCGGAAGTCAAACAGCACCATTGTTTTGTAATGACAATCCAACCCCAAAAATCCACCAGCAAACTAAGGTAATGAGCACTTCAAATGAGGTGTCATCATAGCAGACATTAATAATTCACGTACTGCATGCAGCATTTTATTGCCCTGCATTTTGTTCTTGTCAACACTCATTTGCAGCTCTGTTGGTGTTTCCAGTTTTAGCCATCAGTATGTAAAGCTGTTCATTTTCAATTGCATCAATTTATTTTGAGCTGCAACCAGAATGATCTTGAGCTGAATGTGGAAGATATATTGATTCATTCATCATGAAATTTGGATCAATAATTACACTTTTTAAAGATATTAAATGTATTTCAAATAGAATATGTAGTCTTCATGCAGAGTGGAGGGGGAAAGACAAGTGTGAAATGCTTTGCCGTCAGAAGCTAAAAAGAACCTTAAAAAGAGGGCATCTCTGTCACACTGTGACAACTCAAATTGTGATGAATCCACAACAGTTACCATTACCATTTCCCGTCAAAGATGAAACTTAAGTGATCCCCATGTGAAAATTGGGTCATTACAGAAAAGGAGAGTCTAGAGTAGCTGCACTGATGGAAGTGCCGGTGATTTCACGGCTGCCAATGCTGACAAGTACCTACTCGGTTTCCTGACCAGTCAAAACACATGAATGTTAAAAGGGCTTATTTTGTTGTGAAATCCACTATAGCAGGGCTTCTCAAACATTTATATAACACAGACCGCCCCACAGACACACATTAGCAAACTGAGCTGCACCTGGTTTAGCTTAACTTCCAGCTTAACTAACTAAATAAAGCCTAGAACGTTACAACCACCTATATATATATATAGGACATGAATAAAACGTCTCTTGTGATTTACTGAGATATTCATTAAACCGAGAATGGGATTTAAAAAAAACAACAACAAAAAAACACACAGTACTGCATCATATCCTTTTCAATAAACATTAGTATTTATGCATTATGTATTGTGTTTATCAGGAGTGTTTAAAGACAATTTTAACAAGAGTACCCTAACATTATTAACATTGTGTGTTTAACTAGTGAAGTGAAATAATCAAATAACACAAAAGTAGATTCCTGACAAAAAATGTGGATCTCCAATTCCCCGTGCGAGTACGTACAATGGAAAAACAGAGAAATGGGATTGTTTTGAGTGCAAGATAATGTAATTTTATATTGTCTAAAGACAAAAATAAAGATGTGCACTCAGTGACGTTGTGCAGAAATATGAGTGGGGGTTAAGGATGGCACACAATCTTTTGAGTTTTGTCCAGATGTCTTACCTTGCAGCAGGGACGTTGCTGTTGTCACAGTCTCCGGCACGCCATCCTTGCTGTAAATGGACTGGAGGAACTCAGGAACGCAGTCGTTTTCATCGACAATAACAACTCGAACCTAAGAGAGAGTTTAGGAGTGGAGAGGAGGAGATTGAAAGATGGAGAGAGACAGGGAGGAAGTCAAAGAAGGAAGAAGAGGTGGCTTGAGTGATTGACAAAGTCTTACCCTCATCACATAGACTGTTCTCTTAAAAGTGGCATTAAAACATACACATTCCTGTCACATGTAGTCACCAAATCCAATGCCATGAAATCGTAAAGGTACAAATGTATCTATCGACATGTGAAACTGTTTCATGTGTTTTTAAACTAATTCAAAAGCTTCAAGGATTCTTCAGACAAAATAGAACACTAAGTCATGTGATTCTACTATATATTATGTGTGTGTGAAACTGCACTGGGAATACATCGGGAGCATTTTACAACATATTATATATAGTAAAAGAAAGTTTCTGTATTTCTGATCTCATATTGTATGTGTTAGCAATGTTGTTACTGCATCTACATGCTAAAACTGCCCAGGCAATCACAAGTGGAAATTCTGGAGATTAAAAGTCCCACTGGGTTGGTGTTATGACAATTTTAAATCTGGGATTATTACTTCAGGCACTGTCTAAAATTGGTTTTCTTTGGGTCCGGAGTCCTTTTCATCTGCGAGTAACCCACATTAACCCTATCCATAACCAAAAGGAAGCCACATCCCAACCTTCTCCAAAGGCATGCCCTGACCCTGATCCCTCTGGTTTGTTTACCCCTCCTCAGTGAGGGAGCTTCTGCAGAGTCGGTCCCTTCAGTAGGTCAGCGGAGAATGCAATCTTGTACAATTTTTCAGAAGCCCTGAGCTAAAAAATGAGAGTGGCTCAGTGTGCAAAGATGAATTTGTATGGTGTGTGTGTGTGTGTGTGTGTGTGTGTGTGTGTGTGTGTGTGTGTGTGTGAGAGACACAGTAATGCTGTTCAGTTCATTAGAGGCATGAAGGCGAACACAGCATCTTCTACCAGATGTTGACTGCCTGCGTGCAGCATAGAGGAGGAAGATATACACACATGGGCTAGCTGGAGAGCCTCTCTCACCCCCGGCCCCTTTTCTTCTGACATATAAATACAGCTGTATAGACAAAAAACACTACAGATCACTCTCTGATACACACACACAAACAAACACACACAAATTGTCAGTGATGTGTAAATGCCACTGGTATTAAGTCCTGGTAGGTAAGGAAGTTCTGTAATATCTGTTAATTCTTCAGCAAAGATCAGCATGAAAGCAATGGACAACAAAATAAAATCTGACCATGCCAACTCCCTAAGGTGATTTGTGAGTGTTTGGCAGTGACTGGTAATCTTTGTTTGCCTGTCTGTGTGTGTGTGTGTGTGGCGTGCATGGCAGAGTGAGCAAGCTTATGTGCCAGTATTTTGGCGTGGGTTCGGCAAGACATATGAACTTTGAGTACACGTGTGTACAAGGCTAAAGAAAAGTGAGATTGAATGAGAAGAGAGGGAAGTCAGCCGTAATAAAGCAAGATGAGCTCAAACGCATGCACACAGTTTTGTGCGCAGACACACACAAACACACAGCTGCAGGCAGGTCGCAGGCTGGTTAGGTAGCTAATGGTGCCAGTGAGCTATCACTCCTGGAGGGAGAAACTTGGAAAATACCTGCAAATTAAAGTCATGCTCAGTGACTCCAGTTCACACAAAAACTCCACCTGTGTTTGCTATTTTGGCAGACGGAGACAGATTTCTAAGAAGCAGAATAAAATCAAAAGCAAAAATGGACAGCTACACAAATTGAAAAAGTGCCATTTATTTCTAGTATCCTTTGGCAAACAAATTAATGTCATTTCCCCACTCTCACGGGAAAATAGAATGCTTTAAGGCAGGGATCGTCAACAGGGGGTCCAGGGTCCCTAGTGGGTCCTCAGAGTCAGTGCAGGGCGTCTCCAAACTATTGTTAATTTTTGAAAGTTTTTTTTCAAAACTTAAAAAGACTGAATCCAATATATGTTTAGCAACCATAAATCTCCACTGCTTACTGGCAAATAGGTAAGGTAGTCACTAAGGGCCATCCACATACACAGTTAATCCTAAGCATTCACAATGTACACTCACCGGCCACTTTATTAGGTACCCCATGCTAGTAACGGGTTGGACCCCCTTTTGCCTTCAGAACTGCCTCAATTATTCGTGGCATAGATTCAACAAGGTGCTGGAAGCATTCCTCAGGGAGTTTGGTCCATATTGACATGATGGCATCACACAGTTGCCGCAGATTTGTCGGCTGCACATCCATGATGCGAATCTCCCGTTCCACCACATCCCAAAGATGCTCTATTGGATTGAGATCTGGTGACTGTGGAGGCCATTTGAGTACAGCGAACTCATTGTCATGTTCAAGAAACCAGTCTGAGATGATTCCAGCTTTATGACATGGCGCATTATCCTGCTGAAAGTAGCCATCAGAAGTTGGGTACATTGTGGTCATAAAGGGATGGACATGGTCAGCAACAATACTCAGGTAGGCTGTGGCGTTGCAACGATGGTCAATTGGTACCAAGGGGCCCAAAGAGTGCCAAGAAAATATTCCCCACACCATGACACCACCACCACCAGCCTGAACCGTTGATACAAGGCAGGATGGATCCATGCTTTCATGTTGTAGACGCCAAATTCTGACCCTACCATCCAAACGCGCAGCAGAAATCGAGACTCATCAGACCAGGCAACGTTTTTCCAATCTTCTATTGTCCAATTTCGATGAGCTTGTGCAAATTGTAGCCTCAGTTTCCTGTTCTTAGCTGAAAGGAGTGGCACCCGGTGTGGTCTTCTGCTGCTGTAGCCCATCTGCCTCAAAGTTCGACGTACTGTGTGTTCAGAGATGCTCTTCTGCCCACCTTGGTTGTAACGGGTGGTAATTTGAGTCACTGTTGCCCTTCTATCAGCTCGAACCAGTCTGGCCATTCTCCTCTGACCTCTGGCATCAACAAGGCATTTCCGCCCACAGAACTGCCGCTCACTGGATGTTTTTTCCTTTTTCGGACCATTCTCTGTAAACCCTAGAGGTGGTTGTGCATGAAAATCCCAGTAGATTAGCAGTTTCTGAAATACTCAGACCAGCCCTTCTGGCACCAACAATCATGCCACGTTCAAAGTCACTCAAATCACCTTTCTTCCCCATACTGATGCTCGGTTTGAACTGCAGGAGATTGTCTTGACCATGTCTACATGCCTAAATGCACTGAGTTGCCGCCATGTGATTGGCTGCTTAGAAATTAAGTGTTAACGAGCAGTTGGACAGGTGTACCTAATAAAGTGGCCGGTGAGTGTATGTTTAACATGAAAACATGATTTATAAAAAGCATGCCAACAAATAGTTAGGGCTGGCTCAGGAGAGTCCTGAACCATCCCTTAGTTATGCTGCTATAGGCCTAGACTGCCGGGGAACTTCCCATGATGCACTGAGCACCTCTCTCCTCCTCCTTCTCTCTATCTGTATGCAACCTCATCCCATCAATGCATGTTAACTAACTAACTAACCTAACTAACTAACTCAACTTCTTCCCTTTCCCGGAGTCTTGTGCTCTCTCGCCCTTCTCCTCTCTCCTCATATCGCTTCCTGCAGGTGTTTCTGGCTCTGGAGCTGTGGAGTCCGGATCGGGGGTTGGAGTCTCTTGCTGCCTCCATGTTCCTTCTCCACACCCTCTAGTACAATTATCCATCTCTCTCTCTTCTCTGTATTTCTCTCTCTCTGTCTATTTCTTTCTCTCACCCCCAATCGGTTGAGGCAGATGCCTCCCCACCCTGAGCCATGGTTCTGCTCGAGGTTCCTGCCTCTTAAAAGGAAGTTTTTCCTTGCCTTTGTCATTTAGTGCTTGCTCTTGGTGAGCACGAGGAGCTCTGTGCGCTGATGCCACAGACAGGAGCCAAACACTGTTCATCTTAACACACTGCCATGACACAGAGCTGGATTAAATGGGTGCCATTCAAATTTTCATTTGTCAGATATTCACTATTTTTTATATTCTAAAAAAATATACCCATTAGCCCAAAGAATATTCTAACTGGTAGTATGTTGTTGTACAATGTGTAATTGATGATTTGGGTGTCAAATTCGTGTGCAATTTACAAGCCGGTTGAGCAAGAAAACATCTAAAAAAGATACTATGTAGATTATTTTTAACATTAGAGATGTTAATAGCATGAATATTTTAACAGCTGGATGTGGAGTGTGTATCGTGCCTTGTCACCATTGTCATGCATTATAAACCACTTAAGATTTGTTGTAGCCATTCAACCCTCCATTATCTTCTCCATTGTTCCTATTTTAATCAACGATCAATACCGGTATTCTGTTCAAGAGTCAGCAAAGAGCACATATAGGGACATAAAAGCTAATATAAAGCTCAGAGCAATTGTAAAGCTCTACTTTTCAGCACTGACTGGACTGTCCATGAGGATGTTTAAAAAGATTGTGCAGGCTCCAGAGTCAAGCATAGGGCTGAGGAAGCAGGCCACCCAGGGCAGGCGTGTGGGCAGTCAAGGGCACATACCAACTCCCTGCCTATTTATTTATTTATTTTCTCTCTCTCTCCCTCTCCATAGTGCTCTGTAGTCCACAGGGGCCCAGAGTGGAGCAGTTGAGGACAGTTTGGTTCAGCGGGACATGTTTTAGCCTCGGACCAGAGTAAAGTAGAAACCAGACCAGATGCATCGAAGCCTGCAGTGCTCAGCCGCTGTTCTCTCACTTCCTGACATGAAGAAGTCATTAGGAATTCCAAAGCAGTCATCCCAGACAGACAAGTCTATTTGGGTTTGACTGTAGACAACACTCATACTCCCAGGATAAAACCAGACATGAACAATTGTCTTTTAGGTTCAGGATTTCAATGCTATTTTACAATAAATTCAGTTTAAAGGCATCCTATAACAACCCTTGTAGCACTGATGGGTTAAAAATGCCTCCCGTTCAACAAAAAAAAGAGACCAATCAAGAGGCCCTAGAACCAAACCATCATTGTAAAAGTAACTGTAAATCAATCAAATTCCATCCAACAGCACTTCAGCAGCTTAAATGCATTATAAGATCAAGGACGTTTCAGAGTAGACTGGGATTTTATGACCATGTGTGGTTACTTTATTGTCAGGAAGATATATGTCTTCCAGCCAACAATCACTGCACTGAGTCTACAAATACCATCCAAGCAGTGACAACTGATAGCAAAGCCACATGAAATTAAATAATTTCACTAGTAGAATACCTGGTCATTTTAAGACTTGTCAAATATTGTTTGCAGTATGCTGTACAACTTTGTATTGTCAACACACTTTGAGTTTTGAAGACCATCAAGTCATTGAATTTAGACAGTGGAAATGTGACTTGGAGTTCCCATCACACACACACTCCAGCCCTGTCTCCTAAAAATTAAACTGTATTCTCAATTACATTTCAAGGAAAATGTATTTTCTCCTGGATTGTGTTTGTTTTTGATATATCGCAGATATGTTTCTATTCAAAATCTGCGTTGGGAGGAGGTCAGGGTGGATGGATGGTTGAAAAAACTTTCACCCAGAAGACTGCTGTTAGTATTTTGTGTGAAACCAAGACTCAACACATCAACTTATTTTAAATGACATACATACATGTTGACTCACGTAACATTCTGAACTTACGTACACAACTTAAGTCTGCCACCTAAAGACACATTTTAACCAAACCAAGATCTTTCAGAAACTTGACCAAGTAGTTTTGTTGGCAGGTCAGGTCTCTCACACACACACACACACACACACACACACACACACACACACACACACACACACACACACACACACACACACACACACACACACACACACACACACACACACACACACACACACACACACACACACACACACACACAAATAAATCTAACCTCCGTTGCACTGCTCATGCTGTCCAGTCCTTCGCTGGCTCGGACCAATAGCAAGTAACGATGCTGGTCGGTCTCGTAGTCAATAGGGCGGGTCAGGCTGATGTCACCAGTCTCTGCTGAGATGGAGAAGAGACTGCTGGGATTGATGAGAAGGCTGTAGCTGATTGGTTTCTTCTGGAAGGACACAGCCGGTGTAACCAGGAAGCTGGGGAGACAAAGAGTACACCATTGACTGAATGTGCAGAACAAGGTTGGGTAGAAGAGGTGGATATGGCCATAGTGGCCGCCATGAAATTCCTGCCCTGACAAGTTTGCACCCCTGATCTAAAAACCCACTTCCTATGCAGTTATTTTGCTAAACCCACTTCCTGCATTATTAATTGCAGTGTTTGCTGTGTTGCATTCCATTGCTCTGAGAGTAGGCCTACCTGGAACCACCTCCTGAGCTGGGGCCAACAATGGCTGCATGTTAAGTTATGGGTTGTTACATTTTTGTGGTGGAACAAGCCAAAAAGTAGAGAGTTGCCAGAGTTGACTACAGAGGAGCAAAATGGAAATGAGCAATGTTGTATATACAGAGTAGACTGTCCAGTAGACTGGACAGTGGTTAATAGATTAGAATGAAGTAGACTCAATTTTAGTAGAGAAAAGAGATGAGTTGGGCGAAATATAGTTAAGTGGAATGGGGATAAGATTTGAGTTGAGTACGTATGTGTAACATCGACTGGAACGGCAGGGCAGGGTTCCGTACATACATATAGGAATGAAATATCACTAAGACATTATGGAGCATCTTAAATTTAAGAACAGCAAAAGAAGAATAGAGTAGAAGTGTTAAGTTAGAGTAGAGAAGAACAGTAGAGTAAAGTCAACCTATGAGGGAGAAACCTAAGGGGGAGAGTTTAGCTGTTGCTTATCATTTATTAGATGCGGTATCTAACACTTGCACAGTTTCCCTGATGAAATCAGAGTAAACAGCAAGACTGGAATAACCACTGTATTGGTTTGCCAAATGTGTCAGTCAAATAAAAGAAGAAAGAAGTAAGAAGAGGAAGATAATGAGACCAATCCAAGGACGCTAGTCATAACTGGACCACTTTACTCAGGCCTGAGGCTGTGAGTGCTTATGTGTGTGTAAGGACGCACAGGCCTACGCAGTTTAATGTAGGCATGCAGGCATGTGTGACATGCATATTTAATGCATACAATATGATCTCATATCAGTAGTGTAAAAGCCATGCATTACAGCCATCACGGCCCACTGCATCAGTGCTTTTACTCATGTGCTGCACATCATTGATGTAGCAGTCTATAAAACATGAATTATGTGTGTATTAGGGCTGTAACCATATGGAAAATAAAACCGAAATCTCGCCCCCCAGCTCCACAAACCTGTGTCGCAGTGGGAGAAGGTAAAATTGCAACACACGCCTTCCAACTCCAGAGTTATCCTTCTCGTCCAGATCCAGTGCTACCACATCCCACATAGTACTAGTAGTCCTTTTGGTGCATATTCCTGTTTTGTCTGGTAAATTTAGCTAACTGTAAATACAAATCAAAGCAAAAGAGGGGGCACTGCTATGGTTGCTAGCTGGCTGGGGGCTGACTGTGGAATGGATGTGTCCCCCGGGGCTGTTGTCAGCTCTCATGCCAACTGAAGCCTTGCAGCGCCGGGAGACTGAGGCAGTAGACAGGGGTGTGTTAGCTAGCTAAATTACTATTAGATTAGTCGTCTATCTATACAGTTACTAACATTACTGATGAATTTATGGGTAAGCCCAGAGTTGTTAACCGTGGTGAAAACAATCATACTAAAAAAAAAAGTACATGTTGAACGGTGTCGTGATCTTATGTTACCCACTAAGCATTACATTAGCATTAGCATTAGCTACTTGTCAACCAGCAGCTTTACAGTAGACACCAAAGCACTTTTCCGGTTCGTTCCCCCTACAGATTGGGAGCGGAATTGTCCATTACTGTTACCATTCCAATTATACTTATGTCTCATTACAACAAGTTAATAAACAACTGAAAGGATTTTGGAAACATTCTATAAAGGTACAAAAGAATCTTTGGTGTTGGATCGATCACTATTGAAGTCAATCAATATCAATACATAAGGTCTCTGTATTACTGTGTGGCAAAGTGGGATGTAATCAATGACAAAACGTTTACTGAGAAATCCCCCCCCCAAGAACAAATCAAGTTTTGTATCAAATTGTGAGTCAAAAATCGTCATACGAACCGAATCATAGGTTTGGTGCATCATTACAGCCCTAGTGTGTATGTGAGAAATATGTGCACATCAAATGTCTATGATGTATTCACCTTTTCAAACATATAATACATGTAAATAAATCTGACTGGTCTGGCTATCGATCAGGTCTGTAGTAGCAAGACAATGTCTAGAAGAAATATACGTGTCCACAGATGTGTGTGAATCTGTGAGGTGTATAAACCCCTTCATGTGGATGCCTCGTGGAGAAATTCAAGAAAACTATTTTTAATGTTGTGTTACAGAGCCAACATAGGTATTGTAAAGGTTATTCCAGAGATAAAACCAGGCGCTTTTGAAGTTTTGTATCCCTGTGCGTGCTGTACGTGTAAACTCACGGCTGTCCTTCAGGGGTGTTTTCCGGTATGGCAATGGTGAAGGAAGCGTTGGTGAACTGTGGTGGCCGGGCTCCAGCCACCACAGAGACCACGACTGGGGCGCTGCGGCTGCCCAGCCGGTCGGCAGCCACCACTGTCAGCAGGTACTCCCTGTCCCGCTGCAGGGGAAGGCCTGTAGTTCGTACCTGGCCGTTCTTCCTGTCCACTTCAAAACGACCATCACCACCTGCAGAAAAAAGCAATATTTGTACTGATTGGAGTACCAGTTTCACTTTTACTAAAGATCATTGTTCAATTTAAAAGGTTATTTTTTCCCTTTGCTGGGTTGGGCAGGTAAAAAAAATGATCCACTTTTATCTGCTTTAGACTCAAAGTTATGGAAAACATTGTAGCTGTTTCATCGACATTTTTTTAAACATAAAAATGGGAAAGTGGGTTGTTGTATTTACTTGCCCAACCTGACATTTTACTTGCCCCGGGCCATCGGCCAACCATTATTGTTAAAATATATCGCTGGTTTAACGCAGTTTGTTCTTTTGCACATTTCCAAGTTTCCAACATTTGCCAGGCCTAAATATGCATGTTTTATTGCATCATTGCACACAATTACTGGATTGGTTAGATCAAAGACAATATATTTATCTTAATAAAGACAATACAGAGATAACAGTAGAAAATAAAATGAATAAAAGCTAACCGAATGTACATATGAATGTAATATGTTTGCGAGGCAGACAATACCTTAAATGTCCCATGGCATGAAAATTTCAATGTTCAGTTTTTTAACATTAATGAGTTGCCCCAACCTGCCTATGGCCCCCCAGTGGCTAGAAATGCTGATAGGTGTAAACCGAGCCCTGGGTATCCTGCTCTGTCTTTGAAAGTTGATCTGCAATCTTCCCCTTATGTCTTCATAATGCGCAAGGTTACCTCCCCTTTCTCTGCTTCGCCCACCCGGTGAATTTGGTCCACCCATGAGAGAAAGACATCATTGCTTTCAAATGAGCAAAGCATGGCAGTTGGTCAAGGCCACACCCCCAGCCTCCACCCTCTCCTGTTCAATAGCATTTAAAGCTACAGACTAAGAAATGGCACATCCTAAGGAAAGCTCATTGTGGGACTGGCTCTAGTGGCTGTTATTCTACACTTAGGCTGAATTTTGGGAAAGACACTTCAGATACTGTATTAGGGGACCACTAAGGTCTATATAAAAGAGACTTCAGATACAGTATTAGGGGAACACTAAGGTCTATATAAAAGAGACTTCAGATACAGTATTAGGGGAACACTAAGGTCTATATGAAAGAGACTTTAGATACAGTATTAGGGGACAACTAAGGTCTATATAAAAGAGACTTCAGATACAGTATTAGGGGACCACTAAGGTCTATATGAAAGAGACTTCAGATACAGTATTAGGGGACCACTAGTCTATATAAAAGAGACTTCAGATACAGTATAAGGGGACCACTAAGGCCTATATAAAAGAGACTTCAGATACAGTATTAGGGGACCACTAAGGTCTATATGAAAGAGACTTCAGATACAGTATTAGGGGACCACTAAGGTCTATATAAAAGAGACTTCAGATACAGTATTAGGGGAACACTAAGGTCTATATGAAAGAGACTTCAGATACAGTATTAGGGGACCACTAAGGTCTACATAAAAGAGACTTCAGATACAGTATAAGGGGACCACTAAGGCCTATATAAAAGAGACTATACAGTATAAGAGTAAAAGAGAAAATACAGTATTAGGGACCACTAATGTCTATAATAAAAGCATCCAATAAGCAGCATGTCATTGGACCTTTAAGTAATTTGAAGGTAGCATTGAGAACACTGAAAAGTAATGGTTGACGTTTTATGAGAGCTGTAGATGTAATTAAATCATAAACGAGTACAAAAGATTGGTACGTAGAGTGTATCTTGCTAAAATAACGAGAAGATAAACTATTAAAGATGCAAACGGTTATGCCATGATGTGAGTTCAACCTTTTCTTCTAGACTTCTTTCTTGTGGTTTCATGTTGAGAAGGCTTTCAGCTCAAGAGGAAAGAAAGGAAACTCCCTAGGTTACAGCTCAGAGTCAAGCAGTGCAATGGACTACAAGGCAATAGGCTCTGGAAAAAGTGCTGCCGTTAAGAGCTGTCAAAAATATTGTAAATGCATGCTGACCTTGTGCCACTTAAGTGCTAAAAATGATTGGACAGTCAGTTTTCCAAACTGTTAAGATGTGTAACGCAAAAAGCAAAGACAGACTGGAACTGTGATTTTAAATATTCATGAAAATATAACAGGTCATACAAACTTTTGTAAATGCAATGTAACTTTTGACTGTGCAATAGAAGGCATCCCATTGAGGCGGTTCACACCCAATCCTGCATTCTAGTCAAGACACTAACATAAATGTTTATGTTTTTCATGTAATTTCTATTGTCAATCCATTTTCTGTCCATCCCATGGGGAAAATTATAAGACAGTCTCTTTATAGACAGAGGTTTAGCAGATTCCAAAATGGGCACAATAAATCATTACATGGCAAACAATAAGAAAAGCAATTATTTTGCGTAGTGGAGAAATGAATTGCATTACACTGGAAAATAACTGTGTGCATGAAAAAACAAATGACTCATGACAATGGCTCAGTAGAGACTCAAGTTTCAAGGAGCAACATGAACATATTTGATTCTACATTAAAATATAAAAATAAAGCTTTGACCATGATACATTTATTTCCTCTGTATTATACACACCAATGATGAAACACTCCCTCATTTTATATAAATCAATTTACTGACTTCAGTACTTTATTAAACTCTAAAAATGTTGTGGATGTAAGTGTAATTCCTAAACTTGTGCCCCTTATGTCACATACATCTTAAGGTTTTCATTTAAAACCAAGTGATGTGGCTTTCACAGGGTTAAATATAGTTTCTCACATACTTCAACATTTAACAACAGCGTGCACAACACCAGGATCCTTTCACCTACCTTAAAGTGCCCCTAGCACTCACATCATTCAAAAGGCCATTTGACCCAAAAACCAGAATACGGTACATCTTAAAAGTGGAGTTTCCGTCATTAAACGAAAGTTTGACTTGGGTACATTCACAAAAACACCCTAGGTTGCATTTTGGCGAGAGCTCCACTTTAATGTCGAGGCAAGGAATTTGCAAAACAGAATTCTAAAAAGGAAAGCATCTTATGAATAAAATGTTAAAAGATGGTAAATGCATGAGAAAAAATAACCTACCATCAGACAGGAAGTACTCCACTTCACCGTTGTTGCCTTCGTCCCCGTCCTGAGCGTGGAGCTTGTAGACCAGCGAGCCCGCAGGGGCGTCAGGGGAAACCACAGCCAGGTAGGGAGCAGGAACCATGGTCCATTCTGGGATGTTGTCATTTACATCCATCACAGTAAGCTCCACTCTGACCAAGTACCACTCTGGACCTGAAAAAGGAAAAGAATTGAGAAGATGTCAGTTTAGTAGGGGTGGGAATCCCTGGGCACCTCATGATTTGATTCAGAGGCCAACCATTCGATTCTAAACCAATTATCAATGCATCTCGATGCAACAATTGTTTTATGTAAATTCCCATGCGCGATTTAAAAAAACATACATATAAATCTGAGTTTGTTATATTTTGACATATACAGCATTTGTCACATAATTTTTAATGGAATTTCTTTGTTTACTGGGGGTTTTATTGTGTAGTCATACCATGCTTAAGCCTTAAACATGTTGAGTCACCTCCTCTCACAGTGATCTTCCATGTCAGAGGCCCAGTCATGTTTAAAGGAGGAGAACATGAAACATGAGGTGGTCAGATGTCATGTGGTAAAGTAGATGAACAGCCTATATGTATTTTGCCTATATGTCTTTTTAGATCATGTGTATAGAAAACTTCTGTTTTGTTTTTGACCATTTGATTTGTGCGTTTTGTCTGCACTCTTGCCTAAACTCTAAGTTGTTGTCCATTATCCCATTTTTTTTTATAATCAATTAACTTCAAGCATCAAATTGACGCCTCAAAATTAATGAAAGTAGTAGAATGTTATTTTGGGTTATAACAATTGGGTATTTAAAAGAACATTTATACAGGAAAACAGGTTAATTCAACCCAAGGACAACATGAAGGTTATGAAAAAAGACATGTGTCCTCATCATCACCAATGATCCTTCATTCTGTTCATGTTGAGACAACAAAGTATTACAGATGCATGCACACCTTGAGTTACATTTCGCTTTTCAACTTCTACTGTAGTTCCTGACTTTCACAAGTCAATTCAAATCAATGCACCCATTGGCGTAGCTCTAAATTCTGGGCTCCGTAGAAAGGCATCCTCTAAGGGCCCCTTCTCACATCAACAGCTATTCATTCTAGCATCTTTTTGGGCCCTCCTCCCCTTTCCACCCCCAGTCCGACACCCTTGTCAATAAGATAAAAACAAAGAGGTTACTATATTTGCTCTGATGACATGAAGCTGTTAGGGGATTTTTTTCTTTTAAAAACATGTTCACGGAGGGGTTCCGGTGACGTCATCATTCGGTATGGCAGCTTAAACGACAGCTCCTACGGGAATATCGACTAAACGCCCCGTTAAATGGTCAAATATAACTTTAACTGTCTCTGCTTAACTTGAAAGGGGGGCAAACATGGGAAGGAAGGATGGGAACAAAAAATGCGCCGCTGGAGACCCGGCAAACGAAGGAAATTCAAGAAATGGCTCTCCGATGCAGGTAGGCCCGCAAGATGGCGGCGCCGCCGCGTGTCCCCAGCCGAGTGAAGCGGCGAGTTTGACAAAGGTTCTGGAGGAGATAAGGGACTTCCGCAGAGATACGAAGCAACAACTAACCGAAATCATATCAGAAATCACGAGTGTTAACCAAAAACTGGCGGAGGCGGAAACTCGGATTGGACAAGTAGAAGATCGCGTTCAAAGCGTGGAACTGATTATGAGCAAGCTGATAAAAGTTATTAATCAACAAGAAAGCAAGCTACTCGACCAAGAAGGTAGATCTAGAAGGGAGAACATAAGACTCTACAATGTTCCAGAAGGATCAGAGGGTATGTCGATGGTGGTGTTTGTGAGTAAGTTACTACGGGATACACTGGAGGTCCCTCCAGATACGGACCTCGGCATCGAGAGAGCCCATCGTGCACTCGCTCCAAAACCCTCCGACGATGGTGGGGGTAAACCACGGTCAATCATAATCAAATTTCACCGCTACAAAACTAAAGAAGAGATTCTACGTAAGGCTTGGGCAAAGAAGAAGGTGTTGTGGAATGAGAGACCAATATACTTTGACCAAGACTACCCCCCGCCAATTCTTCAGAAATGAAAGGAATACTCTGAAGCCAAACGAGTATTGAAACAGAAGCAGATTCGGTTCCAGACCCCGTTCCCCGCCAAACTACGCGTGTTTTATGACGACGGGACGCGACTGTACCAATCGGCGGGAGAGGCAACCGCGGATATGAAAGACAGAGGACTGCCCGTAAGTGTATTCACACCAAGGGAGAGCCTGCTGGAGCAACTGTCACGCACCGTCTGGGAAATGGTTCGGGGCCCGGGACCACAGGTAGCAGAAGAGGAGCGGGAGAAGAATATAAGGGAGAGACTGCAAGCTTTCAGAAGGGGACCTCTGCCCCCTACAGGAGAACCCTAGGTTTGAACCAGCCTTAAAACTTGTCATTTATTATCTTATTTGTGGACATCTACCTTCCCAATTTAAAGAGAAATATGTGAAAGGGAGGGATATATGCCTTTTTTCTTTAGGTAAATGTACGATAAACACTTTTTTTTTTTACGGATAGGCTGCAATGGGGGCCCTCGACCCATATGGGAGAGAGATTTTCCCCCACAGCTAGAAGTTCCGTCTAGCTTAGTTCAGGGTCATCCATTAGAGACCCCAACCTTGGAATCACACCAATGTTTCTTATTCTTCTGTTATATATGTTCGTTTGTTCTTGTTTTTTCAGGGAGTAGATTATCTAAGGTCCGTTCAGTTGAGATGGTTGACATGCAGCTTTTGGATGCATATGGTTAGAGACAAGGTTAAAATAATCTCCTTCAATGTCAATGGAATGTTGAATCCTATTAAACGTAGTAAGATTCTATCTAAAATGAAGAAAGAACAAGCCCATATAGTATACTTACAGGAAACACATCTAAACGATAAAGAGCATGAAAAACTGAGGAGAATGGGCTTCGCACATGTTTTCTTCTCCTCATATAAATCTGGACATAGAAGGGGAGTCGCTATTCTTATTTCAAACAAACTGTCTCCCATTTCTGATACTTTTACAAAGTTCAAAGAGGGCAGGTATATTCTAGTTAAGGGCAAAATATATGAGAACCTGGTCACTCTACTAAATGTATACTTGCCCCCAGGTAGTGATGTTAGCCTCTTTCGAAAAATTACTGGTATTATGACAACGGAAACAGAAGGGTTTTTGATTTGTGGCGGTGATTTTAATATACATTTAGATCCTAAGTTAGACTCCTCTAGGGGGAGCTGCTACAACAGGGGGTCTTTACATAAGAAAGTTAATACACTCTTCGAAGAAGTTGGTCTAATTGATATATGGAGGGATCTCTTCCCTAACAGGAGAGACTACACATACTACTCTGCCCCTCATTCTTTGTATACCAGAATAGACTATTTTATAACATTTGGAAAAGATAAAGATAAGATACATTCGTGTGGAATCGGCACTATAGATGTGAGTGACCATGCACCGATAGACTTATCCATTGACTTTAACCTGCAGCCCCGAATTAATACATGGAAATTAAACTCGAGTCTGCTCAACGACCCTGGTTTTAAGGCCAAAATTAAAGAAGAGATTAACCTTTATCTAGAATTCAATAATAATGGTGAGGTTTCTCCTCCTATCCTATGGGACGCATTGAAGGCCGTCATAAGAGGCAAAATCATAGCGATATCTTCATACAAGAAAAATTAGAAATTAAACACTGGAGGAACTACAAAACAATCTGAGAGAGCTAGAACAAAGACACAAACTAAGTTTAGCAAACGATATACTAGATGAAATTAAAAAAATTAGGGACAAGATCAACGATCTGGCTCTGCAAGAAGTAAAGAAAAACCTAATGTTTCTAAAACAGCAATATTATGAAGGGGGATCTAATGCAATGAGAATACTGGCTTGGGAGATGAGGAAAAAAACGGCAGAAAATACGATCCATAGAATTAGAGACCCGAATACTAAAGTGATAAAGAGTAAACTGCAGGAAATTCAGGATTCTTTCGAGGTTTTCTATAAAACCCTGTACTCCAGAGTACCAGGGGGTACTCTACCTCAAATCGATGCCTTTCTGGATTCATTGGAGCTACCTACTTTGACCGAAGAGCAAAATAGAAGTATGACTATTGACATATCTGAAGTTGAATTGAAAACCGCAATTAGCAGACTAAAATTAAACAAATCTCCAGGATCCGATGGCTACACGGCGGAATGGTATAAGGAGTTTAAAAATTAACTGACCCCAATCATGCTTCCTACACTGAACTGGGTTTTGAAAGAGGCGCAAACGCCACCTAGCTGGAAGGAGGCGATAATATCGGCCATACCAAAGGAAGGCAGGGATAGATTAGAATGTGGATCCTTCAGACCGATATCAGTTCTTAACGTGGACTATCGGCTGTTTACCTCTATCATGGCAAAACGACTAGAAGAATTCTTACCTAAACTGATACATAACGATCAGACGGGCTTCATACGCCAACGTCAGACACAAGACAATATACGCAGGACACTACATATCATGGAGCATATACAGAAGAATAACATGGAGGCAATAGTGATAAGCATAGATGCTGAAAAAGCATTTGATTCGGTTAACTGGACCTTCCTCTACAGAGTCTTACACAGATTTGGGTTACACGATACAACTGTGAAAGTTATACAGTCTCTGTATGACAAACCCACAGCCAGGATTAAAGTCAATGGATACTTATCGAAGAGTTTTACCTTAGAAAGAGGCTCAAGGCAAGGATGTGCATGGTCACATCTACTTTTTGCACTATATCTGGAACCGTTGGCTCAATACATCAGACAGCATGAAGACATCAGGGGAATTAACATTAAGGGAACAGAACACAAACTCGCCTGCTACGCAGACGATATCTTGATATATTTAGGGCAGCCGACATACTCACTACCAAAATTAATGCAGTCACTCGAAGCGTATGGTCAATTGTCAGGGTATAAGGTTAATATTGGTAAAACACAGCTACTTTCATATAACTATAGAATACCAGGGGAAATCAAAATCAGGTACCCCCTGTTGTGGCAAACCGATTCTTTTAAATATCTTGGCATCAACTTACCAAGGGATCTTGCAAAACTATTTGAATATAACTACTCACCCATGTGCAAAAATCAAGGAGGATATGGGAAGATGGAATTTAATTCCTTTCCTCAGCCTGAGTTCGAGAATTGAATCTATTAAAATGAATATCTTACCTAGATTATTGTATCTATTCCAGACATTACCGATAATGATTAAACAAAGTCACTTTAATGAGTGGGGAAAGATGTTGTCAAGATATATATGGCAGGGTAAAAGACCTAGGGTTCGTTTTAAAACGTTACAATTAGCTAAGGACAAAGGGGGCTGGGGTCTACCCTCCTTACGAGACTATTACTTTGCAGCACAAATGAGAACCGTGCTATGTTGGTGCGACCCATCCTATAAAGCTCAATGGAAAGATATAAAGGAGAAACTATCCCCCATACCTATACAGGCAACCCTTGCCGATAGAAGTTTACAAGGTCACATAAATGCTATTGATAATCCATGGGTGAAATGCACTCTTAACGTATGGAAAACTGTCATAATGGAATATAAATTGCAGGAGGATACCGTGCCCCTTAAATGGTGTGCATACGATTCAGAGTTCACACCGAATAGATTTGATACTAGATTCAAGGACTGGTCTGATAAGGGATTGACTGCTCTATGTAACATATTGAAGGGTAACGTAATAGCTAGCTTTGGAATACTCAAGGAGAGATATTCATTAAAAGCGCAAGATTTCTACCGGTATCTACAGAAGCGATGCTTTGTGAATACGAAAATGAAAAATGTGGCTGGGACAGGCAAAGCTATAACAGCACTATTCAAGAAAGCGTACAACTCAGATCTATCTGGTAAAATCATTTCATGCATATATAAATGTCTGGCAGATCTTAAAAAGCACTCAACTTCCTATATTAAAACAAAATGGGAGAAGGAGGGAGGAATAAATATATCCGAGGAGGAATGGACAATAATATGGAGATATCAATGGAAATGTTCCAAATCACAGAAATGGAGAGAGTTTGGGTGGAAAAATTTGATAAGATATTTTATTACACCATCTCAGAAATCATACCACGGTAGCAATGCCTCTATGTGCTGGAGGAATTGTGGGGACGAAAATGCAAACCATTACCATGTCTTCTGGGACTGCTCTGTCATAAAGGATTATTGGAAAGAGATACATGATTCCCTACAAGAAGTTTTTCGATGTATAATATCATTTGATAGTAAAACCCTGTATTTTGGATATATACCTCAAGAGTGGTTGAAGGGAGATAAATATCTGATGAATATATTGCTGGTGGCTGTAAAGAAGAGCTTTACCAAAAAATGGCTGTCTCACGAGGCCCCCACTATCAATTCATGGATGGACATTACAATGGACATCTACAAATTGGAGAAGATGACAGCATTCCTACACCATAAACTGGACCAGTTTGCCTTGTGCTGGGAAAAATGGACCAAATATGCATCATCTCACAGACCGGACTTCACTTTCTGATTGATATACTGAACATCTAGGACCTCTGCTCCCTGCATGTACATAGTTTCTTTCTCTCCTCTTTTTTTTCCCTTTTTTTTTTTTTTCCCTTTTCCTTTTTACGTTTAGGGGAGAGGGTAATGTTTAAAAAAAAAAAAAAAAGGAAAAAAATCACAGCAGGAGTTCACATTCCTGAGATATAGATGCACAACGGACACACTTAGATGATGTAGATATGGGCATACACCTATTTGATGTGTGTACCTTTGGATATGAGGATGCTTGGTGCAATATCTGATGTACATCTGTTTGAAATGTGATGTGTGAAAAAGTAAATAAAAAAAAATAAAAACATGTTCACAATGATTGCACTGTAAAAGTGAGGCACGGTGGAGGGACGAGTGGGATGGATCACACCTGAAGACATGTAAATTAGAGCTTTGTCCTCTCCTCAAGATGTGGCAGAACAAAAATAAAGAATAAAAACAAATAAAAAAAGACATGTGTATGCTTACAGTGAAGCTCCCTAATCTTGCAAAGAAAGACCTATCTTTTTTTGCAGAGCCTTGTGTACATCTCACACTTACAAACACAACACTGCATGTACAGTTACATGATATCAATCAATATGCTTGTTAGGGGTCTGCAAAAAACAACAACAATCGATTCACATTGTGATGCAAGCTTTACATATTCAAAATCAATTCATAGAACTCCAAAAATCAATTAATTTGTTTGTTTTTCTCATTTTGTAATGCCGTGTATACTATCACATGGGAAAAGTAACTTAATTTACATACTGTGAGTAGTTTCTTTAATTGAGAATCGATTGAATCGAAAATCGATATTGACTCTTAGTCTAAAAAAAATTAAAATTGAATGGTGACATTTTGTGAATTGTGCACCCCTGATGCTTGTGAAATTGGGAAGGATCAGCAACATTTGAGGTTTCCCAAATTTCTCTACTAGACACATTTACTAGCATTACCAGCTGCATTAGCAACATTTAGTCATGAAGCAAATGGAAGCACAGGTTATGATAAACGCACAACAAACAAGCCGCATGCTGTATATGTTTGTTGGTATTATCTGTTTCTATCTTAGAAGAATGTTTCAAGCACCCTTGTCACATACAGACACACTTAATGGCTTGGTGACAGATGTAGACAGAAAGTGAATGAGGTTTGCGCTTGCTATGTTAATTTTCCCTTCAAAAATACAACAAAACAGGGTTTTTCTTCCTTTTTTGTCTTTGAGAGTTGTTTGTCTCTGTGCAAAGCAACACTCTGTTCTTCTCTATCAGCACAAAGACATTTCCAGCAGAGCAAACCATGTGACAGTCAGCCAGCAATAGCCTACTGTTTTACTCCAACCAGCTGTGTTGCCCAGGCAAACAGACTATCATTCCAGCAGGTGGTTGAGGTAGCAGCAAAAATACAAAATATATGATAACAAGTGGCAAAAAGAAGAGGAAGGGAGACGTTTGCATTGGTCTAAAACCTACTGCTGTGCAGGTATTTGTCAGGAATAATAACTCAAAGTAATACTTCCCTGGAGAAAACCAAACCTTTGCTTCAAACTGGGCCTGCACGATTCAGGGAAATATATGCATCACGTTTTTTTTAGCTTAGAATTGATATCAAGATTCTCTGCCACAATTTTTTTCTTACAAAGTGTAATGTGTATTGTACACACGAAGCATGACAAAACAAAACTAATTGATGAACGTAGATTTAAACAGATTTTTTTTGGCAGTTATAGCTCATTGTGCATCGCCACAAACCTGAAAACAGAGGCTTCAATGAAGAGAAGGGAGAGCACTGCAGTGTTAATGACAAGGCAATAAGGTGGGAAAACCGCTCTGGTGGAGAGTTTTGTGCAACAAATGGTTACGTAATAGCAAAACAGGTGTTTAGACACCTAAAAATAAAACCCCAGCAAGAATTTGCAATTTTAGAGATTCAAATTAAAGCGTTTTAGGGCAATATTCCTTTTGCTACCCAAAACAAAAAGAAAAATAGTATGTTAACAATGCTAAAGCGATCAAGTATTATTCAGTTACGCTGTCTTCTATACGACTGACATCGCCCTGCATATCTTTCCTGAATGTGTCATGTGGACAACAGCCGACAGAAATATGATCAAGAATAAACTGAGAGGAGCCCTGCTCTGCATCTCAACTAGTAATTATAATCAGTGCTGCGCTGTCTGCGCCCCTCGTAAACAGCAATCATACTGACTCTGGTAAGACACACTAAAGGTCCCACAGAGACCTCATCAGTGCGTGCGCACACACACACACACACACACACACACACACACACACACACACACACACACACACACACACACACACACACACACACACACACACACACACACACACACACACACACACACACACACACACACACACACACACACACACACACACACACACACACACACACACAGCTGTTTTGGTAGAAAATGGTGGATTCTTATTCGGTATGGTTATATCACAAAATGGTATCACTGTAATTGTGCTACGCTTATGTGCTGATATCCATATAAGTCCAGATGATCAATATTCTCCATCTTCAAGTTTTGCATTCTCTGGATTTAATACCAAATGCAAGTAGCGAGACTGTAAATAATGAAAGAACCTTCTTAGGAGGAGAGCAGAATCTTTAGCACCAGGCATGTTTGCCAGTATATCGTGCATCCCTATTAGAAAGAAAAACATAAGTGGACATCAAAAGATGACAAGAGTCAGATTAACTAGGCACAAAAAAAATAACACTACACTTGACTCCGGGATTCAACCAATGCATTTCTCTCTCTTTCTTTCCCTCTACCTCTCTTCCTCCCAGTGGTCGTAACAGATTCAGAATTAATTGGCAAAAGGACAATGCAGCTTTGGGGAAGAAGGGACAGCATTAGCCAGATAATAAATCACTGGGCTACTATACAGAGCACTGTGCCAAAATGCATCTTACAGACACACACACACACACACACACACACACACACACACACACTTCTCCCTAATAACGATCATCAGTGGATTAGTGGCTAATAAAGGACCATAGGGAGATACAGCTTGGTGCTTTGGCCATCCCTCACACTAATGCATCTCTGCATCTAATGATATGTTGCAATCCCTAACAAAAGTTGGACCAGCAATTATGACAAACGCTACAGAAGGCTGTTCCATACCCAACGACCTCATTTGCTCCAATAGGTTGCAAGTCCAACCGTCATTACAGTGCATGTTAATTTTCTCACAGCGCTTTCTTGTTATCTTGTTGTCAGAGCACATGCAGTATGTGTAGAGTCCAGAAATCCTACGCACCCATGATGAATAATGTAGTTAGCGTTTTTTATGATCACAACAAAAATCAAACCGTTGGAAACAATTTGCAATTTTCTACTGCAAAAAAGCGGGCACACTTTTTCTGTCATGTCTGCAACTGAAAAAAACTTTACAACTTATCAAAAACCTTTTTCACAGCAGACATTTTGAATTGCCATTGCACAAAAAGCACAGGCAGAAACAATAACATTAGTAGGGTCGAAAGTAACGATTATTTTCAATGTCAATTATCTCTCGATTGTTTTGTTTTTGTGATCCAATTTTTATTTAAATGAACACGCAAAAGTGCAAAACATTGGTCTAGATGACAATATACAGAAAAGTACACTACATATATACTATATCAAGGAAGGCACAATCTTTGTACACCAAAACACAGAAGAAAGCCGGGAGACACAACAACAAAAACACAGCAGCAAGACCGATGTCTGCAACACACACACACACACACACACACACACACACACACACACACACACACACACACACACACACACACGGCATTGACAGAGAGACCGACATAAGGGACCAAACACACGCACGGATAGAAGCAAGAAGGCTATAACACAAGTCTACAGCATGGATTTTGATTATTTCTCGATTAATGGATTACTTGTTTGGTCTGCAAAATGTCAAAAAACGTTTGATCAGTGTTTCCAAAAAAAGTCTTGTTTTGTCCACAACTCAAAGCTATTCAGTTTACAGCCACAGGAGAGAAGAAACTAGAACATATTCACATTTAACAAGCTGGAATCTGACATGTGTTATCATAAAAAAATACTTGTACAGATGAATTTAATATTAAACTAGTTGGCAACAATTTCATAGTTAATTGTAATTAATTATTCGATTAATCTTTGCCGCTCTAATCATTAGTGATGACTGTTTCAGTTATTACTGTAATTCAATGCAGCTAATAACGTCATTAGTTATAGGCCATCTGCGGTCCATTCATATCATTAAAGATGATACAGAAATTGATAAAGAAATTCACCAATAATTATATAGTCACTAACAGTTATTTTCCTTATCAATTAATGTGCTTTTAGTTTCTTGATAAATTATTTTGCAATACAATTTTGTTTTTGAATTAATATTTTACAATCTGGAGCTTTATAATTTAATTTCCTACAAGGAAGTGTCTTCATATGTTTTTGTTTGTTGGCCCAACAGTCCAAAACCCAAAGATATAAGGTGTACTATTATGTATGACACATAAAAGGATCCAATGCTCAGATTAGAGAAGCTGCAATGAATAAAACAATTATTTGATGATTCAAATAGTTGCAGATTACATTTTTTTTTGTCAATAACTCATCATTTCAGCTCTATGTGCAAGACCTGTAAACAGACTTTGATGTGTTAAATGGATGAAGTTCCCCTTCAAGCTTTCAGGGTTTGTGGTGAGAAAAAAAAAAAAAAAATGTAGTGCCGATCTGTTACTCCCCTTCAGTAAAGCCAAAGACACTTGACTTAAGTGGTGTCTTTAGGTCAAGTAGTAATGAGGTTTACAGCAAATGTGATCTTACTTTTGAAACAAATAGGCACGCTCAATACCAGTGCAAACTCAAAAAGGCTAACATCATGAACGTGGACTCAGCCAAGGTGTCACTATTGATGATTTGTTAATAACTGGAAGCTAAATGTATAACGTTTCGAGTTGCTCTTGTGAGCTTCGGTGGCGTAACGATAGCACAACAGCAAGAGCTACGTATTAGTCTTGAAAAACAAGTGTTGATACAGTAGTATTACAGTCAGTGCTGGAAATACAGACTCTACTAACATTATTCAATAAATCAAAGAAATCAGATTGCCTAGAATTGAATTGACTGCTCTATGCTCTAATTCTATGACAATAAATGAATAAATGAAATATAATTTCTGCATGTAGCCTAGTCCAGCACTATCTTTGGCCGATGTCTGTTATACTACTGTTCAAAAGTTTAAAATCAACAATGTTTATTTTAACAGTGATACAAACTGTACAAAACAGACACCAAATGTATAATTACATCCGCCAAAGAGTTACGTTTTTGCATCTATAGTATCAGTTGATATTCCCTGAGCCAATTCCAACAGTGCTAGGGCTAGACTAACCTTCTACATGTATTTCTAATGTGATGTTTAGTAGCTTTGCTAAAGCAACACACCTGTTAATCCCAACTTGGTAGAGGCAATAACAATAAAAACATGTTCCTATTGTAATTTGCACACATTCTGATGCTAGGTTTCCATTTTAAAGACTATTGATGTCTCACTCTGTCTCTTTCTGCCCATTCTAATGTTAGGGTTCTGGTTGAACCATTGCACAGACTTGTGTTCTTCATGTATGATACATTACTTTTTTGCAAACCTTCATACCAATAAAATATCTATTTAAAACAAGACGCTTACTCACATTTCCTATTCTATCAAGTCTACAAAATAGCCTCTAACACTTCAAATTTGAACTCTGATTATCACCCCAGGTGTCAAGCACAAGTGCTTTCTAGCTGATGATGCTGGAGAATTAATTGATATAAGAAAGTACTAAACAGCAGGCTGAAACTTCTTTCAGAGACTTTTCACGTGACTTGTTGGGCACTAATGGAGTGTCAAACCCTCAATTTACAACTGGCCAGGATGTACTCACAGAAGAAACAACAACTGAAGTGCCATTTTGATCACTTAAGACAGTTTATTGAATTACAACTCTCTTAGGGGCCCATGCCCTGAGCTCTGGTTTTCTTAAAATGACTCAGAGACAAAGAAACCGAGACCAACCAGTTTGACACTGAAGCTAGGAGAACAGGATAAAAAAATGTTGCCATAAAAATGTGTGTTATATAAAGAGAGAGAGACCTTGTCACTACCCGTTGTAAGTCGAGTGCAGATGTGAGTCGCGCATGCTCAGATGTAAACAGTTTACGACATAACGTGTCATAATGAAATTTGTGATATCCATAAAATAATAAACTTTTGTCATTACAAACAATAACAGATGGAAATCATTTCAAAGTTGTTTTAGCTATCAATGATTGTTTGATTGCTAACGTTGCAAAACGCCATTCAAGGGACAACCTTTGTTGTGTTTGATTGCTAACACGTGGCCAGCAGTGGTCGAAGGTCATTATGTAGGTCAATTTTTACTCCATCGACTTTACAGAAGTCTCTTTAGCATCTTGTATGCTACTTGTCGCAAAGTGACGCACGCGCAACTCACATCTACACTCGTCGCAAAGTGAAGCATGTGTGACTTACAGTACATCTGCACTCAACTCACATTGGGTGACAGACATTATGGCTTGCAAACAAGCAAAGCATGGTAGTTGTCTGTAAGCTCTCTGGTGTGTCGGAGAGTACCGCAATGAACAATGCGTTGAACATAAACGCCTCTGTGTAAGCGCAAGGCTGCAGGCCCTGACAGCATCAGCCCCATGGTCCTGAAGACCAGCCAGCTGTCTGCTCTTCTTCAGCTTCTCTTTAACCTGAGCTTGCAGAGGGTGCCGCTGCTATTGAAGACATCCTACCGTCGTGGTCTCCAAGAATTCTCCATCTGGCCTAAAGGACTACTGCCCATCACATCCCATGTGATCAACCTCACCTCTATTTCCTGCACCAGGCTCATTTGCACCTGGATGGTGGTGGCAGCACGGTGTCAGGGCTTGACATTAACTTTTTGAAGAACTTGTCTTTTTGACAAGCACATTTACGTTTCACTTGCCCATGCACTTTAAAAGGTGTAGCTACTTTACAGTTGATTAGCTGATATTTAATCCGGCAAGTCGGAGCTCAGGTTTTAATAACTGACGGACAAACGAGCAGTAGAAGAGTAACGTTACGAGGCAGAGAGCCAGTCGCTAAATAAGTCACATTAACTCCATGCTTCATCCACACAAAGCACACTGCTATTGCCACAAGTGACATCTGTATTGGTCTTGTTTTCTGTCAACGATGTGGCGAAGGGGTAACGTTAAGGTGGAGTTAGCAAGCTAACGTTAGCCAACTAACACCAGCTGGCTGGCTTGCTGGTTCCGCCGTGCTTTTATGCTGCATTGCTTACAGAGAATGAGCTGAACAGCGGGCTGGGTCTAAAGTTGGCGGTCCACTGACCCACTGCCGCTGGGTCTAACGTTAGCCCTCTGCTGATCCACTGCCGCTGGGTCTAACATTAGCCCTCTGCTGATCCACTGCCGCTGGGTCTAACGTTAGCCCTCTGCTGATCCACTGCCGCTGGGTCTAACGTTAGCCCTCTGCTGATCCACTGCCGCTGGGTCTAACGTTAGCCGTCCGCTGACCCGCTGCTGCTGGGTCCAACGTTAGTGGTCTACCAACCTGCTGCTGCTAAGTCTAACATTAGCCGTCTGCTGAGCCACTGCTGCTGGGTCTAACGTTAGCCGTCCGTTGACCTGCTTCTGCTGGGTCTAGCGTTAGCCGTCCGCTGACCCACTGCTGCTGGGTCTAACGTAAGCGGCCCACTAACCCGCTGGGTCTAACGTTAGCCGTCCGCTGCCCCAGATTGTGGGGAAAAAATGTATTTGTTTCAAATCAGTACCATAGACGTAGTGAGTGGTACATAATGTGAAGTAACATGGCATTTTATTTTGTTTGAGTTTTCACTTGTCCAGTGGGGCAAGTAAATTTGTTTTCCACTTGCCCTATTTTTCCAGTGCAATCTACACCATCCAGCTACTGCTACTAGGTGAGACGCTACAGCTGATGGGTGTCAGTGCGTCCACAGTCCCCTGGATCACTGACTAACTGACAGACAGACCACAGGTTGACCATGTGGAACGTGTTTTGTCTGATGTGGTGGTGAGTGGTATGGGGGCCCCACAGGGGACTGTCCTGTCTCCTTATCTGTTCACCTTACACACCACAGACTTCCAGTACAACTCAGAGTCAAGTTATCTGATGACTCTGCAGTAGTTGGGTGTATAAGGGATGGACAGGAGGGAGAGTACAGATCACTGACTACTTTGTGGAGTGGACTGGTAAGAAGTAACTGCTGCTGAAAGTGGATAAGACCACAGGGGTGGTAAGTGACTTCAGGAGAAATGGAACGGCTTTGCAGGCCCTTTGCATTCTGGGTGGCAATGTGGATATGGTTGAGGAGTACAGATACCTGGGAGTTAACATCGACAACAGGCTGAACTGGAAGACCAAGAAGGGGATGGGTAGACTCTACTCATATTTATCTGTAACAGTGCGAATATGAAGACTGCAATGACCGGTTGTTCTACCGCAAAGTTAAGATTTCAGACAAACACTGGGTCACACACACACACACACACACACACACACACACACACTAATGTCCAGCATCAGAATGCAAGTTATATAACCATCTTTGTTCTAATTATTGCACAGCGGCCAATTATATTTGTTAGTCACAGTCAGCATCAATGAAACACACTGCTCAACAAAATATGAAGGCAAATGGCTAGCAGCCGGCATTAGTTCAATCACACTAAGCCCAAAATAGTTTCTGACTTACCAATCGGTAGATTATTTGTACATAAAATCCATCCGACGCGCTTTCCTTGGGAAGACGTTGATCACAGCATTGTAAAACTCGTCTTTACGGGCCTTCAGTTTGCATAGTCTCTGACTCTCAATTGATAGAATGGCGAGGGCTGAAAGACGTGCTTGCCCGGTCCGGTTCCGACTGGATGTTTGGATCCGTTTCAGGGTGGAAAATGTGCGCTCCACCGAAGCTGTAGTTGCCGGTATTATATGAGCTGACGGTTTTTCATGCTTGGTTAAAGCTGCGGGCAGGTTGTTCAGATCCCAGGACCCCATAAAAAGGTCCAGCCGCTGACTGTTAGTACAGCCACATAGCCAATCTTTTCTTTCATACCAGTGAGTTTGACTTTTGACATCCTTTTGTGCTTTTTGCTGCAGAAGTCCATCTAAGGCAGGCATAGAGCTCCCTCTTGCTATTAGTTCTTTTTTTTTAAATTAAAAACGAGTTTAGAGAAATTCCTCACTGCTGTGATATCGGCGGACACCGCTGCTGTCATTTTGACTTTGAATTTTGCGGGATTGCGCTTACAACGTAACTGGTGTAATGACGTTAGCTACGCAAAGATCCAGTAATAGCTTGATTTTATTTGGTCCATGATTTATATGTAACGGAGATGATTACTGGCATAACACATTTACGTGCAAAGGCACAGCAGAGTTGTGCTTTTTGTCGTACATGTCAAAGAATACAGGATCGAAGTGCGCATGTGCAACATTGGTTTAGCGCTTCAATGGACAGTAAAGGCACAGCTTATTCTACCATTTTTTATATTTGATTATGCGTAGCTGCTACATTTGTCATTGTACCGTCTAAATAATTGGAATAACACATAAATCACAAGAATAAACAGTAAAAATACAAATACAAGCTTATTAAATACATTTATTTAATAAACATTTTTATGCTTGAATTTTGGCAGAGTAGGTGGTAGGACTTTACGATTATGGCCAAAATGATAATCACGATTATTTTGATCTTTGTTTATTCTCACGATTATTTGTTAATTTTAACCAAAACAAATTTTATCATCACATAGGCTATTTATAACTGCGAGAGGGAGTGTGATGGACGCTACTTACAGAGCGACGGCTGGCTCATTATGAACGGGTCCAGCACGGGTCGAATGGCAGATACACACGTGTGTATGAAATATCTGTATCGTCACTGCGCTGCATTTTTATGAACTATGATATTCTGGCCATGGGTCACATCTCTGGCCCAGGTCCAGCAGCTCCGTCTCCCACGCTGTTACTCTACCAACTGAAGTTCGTCGCATTCAATAACTTCTTCTGTGTTCTTCGTCGAGGCCGCCGCGATAGCAGTTACCCGCGGAAACACTGGTACAAATACAGGTTTGCCTCTCATACTTACAATATACAGCTGTGTTAATAAAAAATTAAAACTGTGGACAAATGTCATAAGTGTGGACCGGCGGCCGCTGTGGCCGGGCGCGGAGAGTAAGACGAGAGAGAGTAGAGGAGAGACCCAAACACAGGCGGGGCTTTACAGAAGAAATGAGTCATGTAACGCAAAATTAAACCATATCCATATAAACAGCATTGCAGCGGATGCGCAGACATTAGCACCGGTGCATCCCAGAGGAGCCAACAGCTAACAGACGTTACCAACACCGACTAGCACTGCTCACTGCTGTTGTGTGAAAAACAACAGACGGGACAAAATGTTGCGTTTACTGGTAAACCTTGAGACCGACGTATACCCGACCGCTATCTTATGAGTTTTCCTCCCGTTACTCTGTCTTCTGTGACTGTCTACATCTTGAAACTAAGGGAAACTGGGAATTAGTTTGACTGGCTCATGATCAGACACTGGTTTACGGAGCGGTAGATTGGTTTTGCAAAAAAACTCAGCGTTCTCTATGAAATGACGCATTAAAAAAAAAATTGCTCTATCACGCAAATTTGATCGTGGGAAGTCAAAATCGTGATCCCGATTAAAATTCGATTAATTGTGCAGCCCTAGTAGGCGGTACCCTGACTGCACGTCACTGTCCTTCACCATACATAGAGATTGGCATGGTTTAGAAGTTAAAATGGACAATATTGCTAATGCCTCAGTTTTATATTTGTAATCCTCTTAGTTCAAAGAGATAGTTTTCAACTACACATTGTAATCCTCTTAGTGCAAAGAGATATTTATTATCTACACATTTTATACATTCTCATATCCCTCTTAAACGATGTTTGCTGCAGGAGTGTCAGATGAATGAATATATATTTTTCATATTTATTTCAAATTTGACCAAATGGCCTTAGTACATTCGAAGAATAATATGCCAGATATATCACACTTGATACCATGTAGTCTCTTTTAACCTCATATAAACCACTTGAAAATACATGCTTTTCTCGCCTAAATTTTTACCCCCAAAAAAAGTGATGCAGTTTCCACATCCTTTACCCTCTGGGATGACCCTGAGGTCATTGGGAAGTTAACACTCAACTTTTTGTTTCTAGTGTCAGTGTGACACTAGGCCTTACTGACACAGATATAAAGAGGTTAGAATAGAGAATTTCTATTTCCGTCCAAGTAAATAAACTGTAAAATGATTAAAAAACACTACTGTAAGCATATTACATGGGCTACATACAAAAATAGAACCCTAGCCACAAAAAAAATCCAGAAAAAAATGACTTGAATGAATTTATTTCTACAGATATGTGCGTTTCTTATTTCCTTTCAGAAAAAAAGCCCAAAAAAGTGCAAAATACAAAACTTCTCAAATTAAAAAACACATCTACATCACTCTCACATATACCTGAAATAACTACATGCATAAATTTATAGAAATAAGTTATTATAATTTGATAAAATGGTGAAATGCCATGAGAAGGCCATATTTTTGCTTTGACACAGCTGGAGCCATCACAGGGTTAACATTTTCTGGTCATGTTTGGTATCAATCAACTCGTCTTCTTATTGGCTACACAGGGAGGCTGGTTTCATAACATTACTTCTAACTGGTAGGGAATACTGTCCGTTTTCCCCAAGTCCCTCCCTCTGTAAATTGTGCGAGTTCATTTGCTCCATTTTGTGATAACTCAAATTACCATCGACAGATTGGCTGAAAAAAACTGTCACTCAATTCCTTAGGAATCAGGTTTTTCAGCTGTGTAAAGCGATACAATATGGTAGGTTGAGGGGAGACGCCAGCAGCGATCAATCCAAAAATGATGGACTGTTCAGCTTTGTTTATGAGGAAACTCGGCCAGAATCTACAAGATTGTGAGGGGACCAGCTGGTTTTGGATTAAAAGGATTGGATGCACTTATTCTTTGAACTGTTGAGGAAGTAAGAAAAAAAAGTTTATGACGATCTTTCACCGCTGTGAAGAAAGACACGAACAAACAGGTAGGGATGCAGCGCGACTTTAGACAGAAACGGCGCAGAATCTTTCTGTGTTCCTTTACTTCATACGATAATTATAACCGCTGTAAGTCACCTTGTGCTTTGTGTGTGGGCTTGATGGAATCGTGAGACTTTAAGCTTTCTAATGATGTGCTGCATGTGCGTGTTTATAAAGATTTAATGCTTGCAATTTATCACTGAAGAAACGTTTTCTCCTAAAAAATGGAGAAAACGGCCCGGCAGCGGGACCGTGTTGCATGAGAAGTTAAAGAAGAATTTGAAAATGTGAATGACAGTTGTCAGGGCATAAAACCAATGATCTGTCGATCTGTTTCGACTTGTCTAACATCGGCATAGCCATCAGCGTTGAAAATAAAGATTTAAACTGAAAATTGAATCAAATTGTGACTTTACAATTGTGACACACCCAGTAATAATATATTGTCATACCAGTGTTAATCTTGTTATGCTGTACATGTTCTGCAAATTTTTTGGAGATCTCTTTTGTAGATAATACAAAGTTTAATTATTAAAACTGTTTGCATAAGAATATTATTATAATGAGTACTCTAAACAAGATACCATGGAGCCATCGACCTGAAAGGGGCAGGATGCTTCTGAGGGCGGAGGAGAATTCCAGCCTGACCAGACAGAACATCAACATTGACTCATGACTATAGATTTTGTATCACATTCCACGTTGTATTACAAAAGCTGTTGTAAGAGCGTTTCAATGATCATTTTCTGTACTATTCTGTAGTATCTACACTGATTGTCCACAAGTAAAAATTAACTTTGAGCATAACCAGTGGTCTCTGTCCATATATTTATAATGTAATTATCCCAACATCCATATCCAAGGATAGATTTAGATAATTATAAAAATGATGCAAGGTTACTTAAAGATGTGCTGTATTTAAAACTCTTGCAGTGGACACGAGCCAGGATGGAAAACACGGACCGTTTGTGCTTAGGAACCCCTTCACACTTCATCCCGAATAGAGGCAGTTTTGTTTTTTCTAGAAATACCCAATAGAGTATTGCCGCCGTTAAGCCGGCAGCAGAGGTAATCACAGGGCCGAATCACACACACACACACACACACACACACACACACACACACACACACACACACACACACACACACACACACACACACACACACACACACACACACACACACACACACACACACACACACACACACACACACACACACACACACACACACACACACACACACACACACACACACACACACACACACACACACACCTTTTGGTTCCGGCATAATAAAAAAAATCATACTGGGGCAGCATTATTCCTTTTGGCCATAAAAGCACAAACCTGACCGGTGCTTCAATACCTTTAACTCATCGACTGTAAAAAATAAATAAATAAAAGAACAAGAAAAGATGGACGATGCGTCTTCACTTCCTCCCGTAAAAGTGAAGTGAAAATATCCCAGATACGGGCACTGCCATCTGGTAAGAGTCTGCACAGTAGTGATCAGGTGTTGGAGTTGCGGTATCAAAGTCCCAACAGACAATCCACATGATTGGGCAAGACGCAGCAGGGTGGACAGATTGCTGTCTGTCAGATCAAGTAGACTGCAGTGGCTCTCTGCTTGCATTCACGATATCAGAAATATGGAAGGTTAAGGGTGGGATGTTTAAGTGCATGCGATTTTGCCCATTGAGTAAGACCTATAGGAGACAATATTCCAGAGTGATAGATATAATTCAGGTTTTAGATCCTGTAAACCCCTTCCACCCACTTATTCTATTGTTGAGGGATCTTTTCAACAACTTAGAATAATAAAAAAGGACCCCAACACTAACATCAGAGCTACCCTAAGCTTTTACTCAGGATGTTTAAACCCAAAACAGTATGTTTGCAAGGACCTGCAGAGAACTGTCCACAGGTATGTAGTTAGTTGGGGAGTTCTTGACCCGGCATAGGGGTTATACCATAGCCTGGAGTTGGATGCAAGTCCATTTTTGGCGGTAAAGACATGGCAGTTTGGGCTTTTTCAAGTAGACTTATGATACACAGTAAGAGTCAACATTACAAGGATCAAATGAAGATGTGAGCAAGTGCAATAGTCACACTGGAGGACGTGAGATGTAAATGCTAAAACCTTTTGGCTGCTTGATACAAAAGGAAAACTTGCACGGTTTTCATATTCCATGATGCAGGCTGACCCTTCCTCTTTAAGACAGGACATGTCCCTATTATTTTTTTGCAGAAAATAAACAGTCAGTTTTTTCCAATAGCTTGCGCAGCCCTAGACATTACCTACTGTAGTGTGTCGACACATAAGTGAGTGTGCATTGATTGTGTAACCTACACTGTGACAGAGTTTGAGGATGACAAATAGGAAAGGACTCAGTTAACAGCTGATGAATTAAACACAGACACCTCCACCATCCTTCTCCTCTTCTTCCTCCTCAGCTCTCCTCCAGTGACCCCAATCAGCAACTTTCAAACTCTTGGCTACCTCATTTCTCAAGCTCTCTCTCTCTCTCTCTCTCTCTCTCTCTATTGTGCTGACAGTACTGAAGGCATAATGTGGAACTCCTCAGTTCACTCTCATTTAGCGTTAACATGCAGCACAAAGTATTCCAGTCTTTTAGCCTCTGAAGAAGAGTCTCAATATACCTGAAAACACAGCAATGTGTGTGTGTGTGGTCTCTAGTCTATACACACACATTTGAAAAAGGGAGAGAAATTATACAAAAAAGAGACAGGAAAGGAAAAGGAATAAAAAAAAAGAGAAAGAAAACTATATATAACTATATATTTGTAGAGAGAGAGAGAGAAAGTCAGGGGGGAAGAAAGCCTCATGGAGTGATGAAGGAACAGCAAAGAAGGCCAGTTAATTAAATGTTCTCTGTGAGGATTACAAAGGGCTATTTGGCCCTCACTGGAAACTGTTCCATCCATAATCTGTTTAAATGGAAAGCTGCCGCTGTCTTAGTAACTTTTCATATTTTTACACGGAAAAGCCAATTAAACCAAGGGATGGAGAGAAAGAGAGAGAGAGAGAGAACAAACGAGAGAGAAAGAAAGAGAGGAAATCAGGCTTTAGTTCTTACACTAATTGCAAATGATACAAATGGTTAGCCAATAATTTCACTGCTTATTCTTCCAGCACAGCTACTCATAATTGAAAATCCTCACACTGCCAATATTGTGCTCAAACAAATACACACAAATTGGCATACACTTAGGCTACACATTCACAGAAATGATTCAAAGCGGTGGTAAGGCTGGGCAATATCAAGAGAAATCAATACCACCATTAATTGTTACAGTTACATCAGTAACAATAAATTAACTACACTAATCAATAAAAAATAAGCAATGGATCACACTATTTAATAAAAGAAAGGTATCACCCGACTCTGTGGTTAGCCTCTGCTATATGGAACATTTTAGCACTTAGCCCTGATAAACCCAATGCACAGTAGTGCCAGCCGAGCAACAGCTGACAGACAAAGTTAACTACTGGCGCAGGGGTCAGCAATCTTAGGCAGGCGTGCCACCATTGACACCATAGACTGTTGATATTAATGGACAGAGCATGTGTGACGTCAGCCGTTGGTTTGTGGAGATCTGCTATCGTCTATAGAAGTCAAGTTTGCGATTTTAAAATCAAGAAGACCATAATTAAAAAATGTAACATTATTCTGTGTTGCAGAAGACTTAAAACTAGCGATTGAGACTAAACTCATTTTGAAACAATTTACTGAGGTAATAAATCAAGTGAGAAGTGGGTCACTTTCTCACAGACTTCTACAGAAACCGACCTCTTTGTAGGGCTGCACGATTATGGCCAAAATTATAATCACGATTATTTTGATCAATATTGTGATCACGATTATTTGTTGAAATTAAAACACATTCTATTGTCACATAGGCTGTTTATAACTGCTTTCACACCTATATTATCTTACAATCTTCTTATGTTGAAGTTGTATGTTGTATAGACATACAGCTGCAACACATGTAAATGAAAATTTGCTATCTGAAATAAATAGCGTAGGATTATTTATTTTTATTTTTTAAATGTATCTCTGAGAAAGCTCCTTCACTTGTTTTCAACAATAACTGATTAAAAGAGCCAGGGAGAGAGAGGGAGCGCGATAGAGTACTCACAGAGAGACGGCTGACTCATTATGAACGGGTCCAGCACGGGTCGAATGGCGGATACACACGTGTGTATGAAATGTCTGTATCGTCACTGCGCTGCATTTTTATGAACTATGATATTCTGGCCATGGGTCACATCTCTGGCCCAGGTCCAGCAGCTCCGTCTCCCACGCTGTTACTCTACCAACTGAAGTTAGTTGCATTCAATAACTTCTTCTGTGTTCTTTGCCGTGGCGGCCGCGATAGCAGTTACCCGCGGAAACACTGGTACAAATACAGGTTTGCCCCTCATACTTAACAATATACAGCTGTGTTAATAACAATTAAAACTGTAGACAAATGTCAGAAGTGTGGAACGGCGCTGTGTGGCCGGGCTGCGTGGAGAGTAAGAGGAGAGAGAGTAGAGGAGAGATCCAACACAGGCACGGCTTTACAGAAGAAATGGGTCATGTAACACAAAATTAAACCACATCCATATAAACAACATTCCAGCGGATGCGAGGACATTATTTTTTTAACTGAAAACTGGTCAAATTTGACCCAAGAACATCATAAGGGTTAAGGGGCCCTGTTAGACGTTTGGTTAAAATCAAAGCAGAAAAAAGATATATGTCACATGTCCTGCAATTATCACAATATACATAGTTTTTTTTTTAAAAACAATCTTTTTTCTTCACCGTGACAACAGATGGCTGCGTCTGAAACATGTCATGGTCCAATTTTATGACATGGGTGTGTTTCAGGTGACTGAAGATAATGAATAGTTGAAGTTGAAGAAGAATTAATAATAAGAGTTTATTCTCAAACTCATAACATGCACTGAAGTATATGCCCACGCGACATATATTGATTCTTTTCTCTGTACAAGCTCATCTTCATATGCACTTTTAGCCAAGTCATCAGACATACTGATAGGATTCAAATGAGGTCGGTCAGAGATTCAACACGGTTGTATCAAGACATTTTCCATTGATTGCACATACAGAGCTAGTATTAGCCTTCCAAAGCCAATAATTGATAAATCCCTTCATGCGATTACTCTGCTTACCATGTGGATCTAAGACAACTGTGATACCAGCTATTGTTAACAACCTCCACTCTGTTGCTCCAATTAGAAGCCATTAGTCTTGAAACCCCAGGTGACACAGACCTTACAGCACAAGAGGAAGACAATGTGTCCCCTATTTAACAACCTACAAATTACTGAATCCTTTAATTAACTAAGAACAGTCTAATTCAGGTCAGCATGCATGTGTGTGCATGTGAATTCAATTTACAGTTCAGCTGAGGAAATCTCTATGATCTCTGGCTTTCCTAAATCCTATTAAGGTGTGCTGGGATTCAGTAGGGATCACAACTGTCTGTCTCCTGTAAAAATGGGAAAGTCAATGCAGCATTTTTTTGGTTAACATTTAAAAAGCAACAGCAATTCACAGAGTGCCGAGTGCTCAGAGGGAGGCTGGCTGATGCAGTCGCCATTAGTCTCAAACAGGGAGCTCAGGCCTCACATTATCCCGGTCATTTTCCTAAGAGTTAACGTCAACTAACAGGGATAGTCTTAACCCTTCGCCCCAAACCAAAGCTGTTGGTTTTCTAACCCCAAACTAGAGTTTTCTTCCTTGCTTTCCTTGCCTAACCAAACCTTTGGTATCTTGTTTATACAGGTCCTTAACAGTGTTAACAGGAAGTGTAAAAATGTACCCAGACTAACACATTTCGGCAAACAAAATGTATGGCCATTGTCTGCCAAAATTATAATCAATATAAAAAATAAACTCCTGCCAATAATAGCCAAGTTAGACAAAGCCTGACTATGCTGTGTCTTGTATATTAATGCATGCTGTACGTTACTGTTGCTACGTTGTTTTCAGCAGATTTGACTACATTTTAGTAACGTTAACATGCAATAACTTGTAATTAAAGCAATATTTCTGGCCATTCTCTGTATGTCACGTTAGAATGATACTTATGCAAACCTAATATGCGTACAACGAAATATACACAACACTCTGCTAGCTTGCAAGCAACAAAACCCAGTAGCTAGGTAACGTTTGACTATTTAACAGCTACAGTCAGCGGCGTGATAATGGTAATGGACGGTACCTTTAGCCGGCGGGTCCTCCTTGCCAGAAAACGTTAGCTAGCTTAAAGCTAACGTATGTTAAAGCTAGCTGGTCGACGTTGCATTTACCCTCGGTCGCTGATGACGGAAGTTCAGAACTTCTTGGTCCAAACGTTTTTTTTTTTGTTCATTTTTTTCTTTTCCTTTGCTTAAAAGGCCGCGACATTTTTTACACTTCTCTCTTTTCCAAACAGTTTAACTTCACTACCGTTAACGGCACGCACCTGCTGGTCTGGACACGCGACTCCTTTTCGGGGTGTGTTCGATTTCAGTAACCATGCGTCCTCATCGGGTTAAATTAACGACTAGCCTAATATGGTCCCAACTCTCTCTCTCTCTTTCTCTGTCTGTCTCTTTCTCTCACCTCCAACCGGTCGACTCGAGGCAGATGCCCCCCCACCCTGAGCCATGGTTCTGATCGAGGTTTCTGCCTCTAAAAAGGACGTTTTTCCTATCCTCTCTCGCCTCGTGCTTGCTCTTGGTGGGAATTGTTGGGTTTCTGTAAATAACATCACAGAGTACGGTCTATAGGCTACATGCTCTTTTATGAAAAGCGCAATAAGATAACTGTGATTTGGTGCTATATAAATAAAATTGAATTGAATTGAAATTGAACTTGGACATGCTGTACTTTCTTTTAATATGGAACAGAAATGTGATTTACAGTTTCGCATATAGTTGAGGAGAGGAAATGCAACTTTTCAGCAATACAAGGAGCTCATATTTTGGCTTTTTTTCTTATATGCTTAGTTAAATATGTATCTATAGGCCTACCTACTGTAGGCCTACTGGATTAGACTATTTCATCATATAGCCAATAATCTGATAGCTGTTAAAACAAAAAACTGATGAAGATTGTGTCTTCAAACAACACTTTTCTAAAAATAAATAAATAATAAAGCCTTTAAGGCTTTTATTATTTTACACAATTTAGCTGAAATATGACTTAAACAATGCAAAACATTTGGTTTATTGAATAATTGAGTCATCATTACAGGTCTAGTGTGTCATATTTTATATTCAAATTACAAAAGCTGGGGAAATCAAAATATTGCATGGACCTCTGATAACAACCATCACAGAGGTAATAACCCATCCACCCATCTATGTGGTTCACATTGTGCAGTTGTAGACTTTTTGAACAGGAATAGGATATTTTATATCATACGAGCTGGATATTATTTCCACATTCTTTCTTTCTTTGGTTCTCCTGTCAAGTGTTCTATGCTATTTATACAAAATTGGAATTAATTGTTTCATCTTTCATCTGCCCTCTGTTCTGCAGTTGCAGAATGCAAGTAGAGGGGGCTGCAAGTCTCCGAGATAATGAGAGATATAACCATGAGGGATCTGGCAACCCGCTTGTTCGGCTCACTGGGAATGGCAGTTTCAAGCCAGCGTGCTCTATGGAAATATGAACTCCAGTCCAAAACCTTAAGGCTGGCTTAGTTACGTCTGTGAGAAAATATATGAAATGAGAAAGCAGAGGGAAGAAAAAAATATGAAAGACAAAACTGGGAGGGAGAGTGAGTAGAAAGATAAGAATGAGAGCCAATGACGTGAGGTTATGTGTGTGTGCATGTTAAAGCTGCCATTACGCTGACTTTCCCTGGGCCGTCTCTGTTTCCAGTAACATATTGGGGGACGGTAAAACACACACACACACACACACACACACAAACACATAACTGAGAGGGGAAAGATTACAAAGAATACAATCTTAATTCCTTTTCAAGTTATAGAAAAAAACAATAATTATGTGGTGGTGAGGCCTTAATAAGATTATTGTTTGACTGTGTGCATTGGCTGGAGTGAAGTACACCACAAACAGATACCTCTTGCCGTTAAAAGAGGGGCAGGTGGGGGTGCCAATTGGAGAGAAACGGCACGACTCCTCCCTGCACTCTTCCGCAGCACCATAATGCCAACAAACAGCACAGCATGAAAGCGGCTAAACGGATTATTAACCGGATTATTAACGAGCAGGCGTGAGAGGATTAGCCGTGTTGCTTTGAAGTCAATCTGAGGAAGGAGAAATTGACTTGGAACACACTACCTACTCTCATTCTCTTTTCTTTTTCTATGTTTTTTTTACTAAATAAAAGAGGGAGAAATATGTTTACTGTGTAAACTGTTGAGACAAACTATCTCACCTACGCTGTAATCATTTTCAGAATTACTTAAGCACATTTTGTATTTTAATTATACTTCTCTCAATCATGCCACTTCAATCAGAAGGCAAGACTGTTCAAATCAAGAAACTATCATTGGACCTCAAGGGCAGTTCAGAGTGAATTACACACTCATCATTCATTGATTAGGAACATTCAGATGTCCAGCACATTAAGTCCTTTGTGAACAGATCGACGTGCAACAATATCATAAAGAATGTGAAGAGATACTATACTGGCCCAGAAAATTGTATTATTAGGGATTGTACTATGGTATAAACATCTACACCACTGGAAGTTGTTGCTTTTGAAAGCTTTATTTTCTTTTTCCTTTGAACTTAAGGTTGAGTTCACCCAGATGACAGCAGTGTGTCGTTTTACATCAGTGAAACACACATTTCAGTATAAATGAAAACGTGGAATATAATCTCAGAAAACAACGTTAAGAGTTTTCTTAGGGATAATTTCTTTGGCAAAGAGTAGTTCAAATGTAAACTATTGTTTTATCATTGACTGATACAGCTGTGGATTATCATAATTGATAATGTTCCTCTTCTGGAATTGTTCAGGTGCAGCGGGAAAATTCTGCATGATGTCCGTCACCTTCCTCTTCTGAGGACTATGGTTACCTGGTCCTCAGATCTCTGCAGGGTAAATCCAGACAGCTAGCTAGACTATCTGTCCAATCTGAGGACTATGGTTATCTGGTCCTCAGATCTCTGCAGGGTAAATCCAGACAGCTAGCTAGACTATCTGTCCAATCTGAGGACTATGGTTATCTGGTCCTCAGATCTCTGCAGGGTAAATCCAGACAGCTAGCTAGACTATCTGTCCAATCTGAGGACTATGGTAACCTGGTCCTCAGATCTCTGCAGGGTAAATCCAGACAGCTAGCTAGACTATCTGTCCAATCTGAGGACTATGGTAACCTGGTCCTCAGATCTCTGCAGGGTAAATCCAGACAGCTAGCTAGACTATCTGTCCAATCTGAGGACTATGGTTACCTGGTCCTCAGATCTCTGCAGGGTAAATCCAGACAGCTAGCTAGACTATCTGTCCAATCTGAGGATTATGGTTAACTGCTCCTCAGATCTCTGCAGGGTAAATCCAGATAGCTAGCTAGACCATCTGTCCAATCTGAGTTTTCTGTTGCACGACTAAAACAACTTTTCAACGTGCACAAAACAAACTTCCTTCCCGAGGCTATTTTGCATCGGCACCGTGGCTCCGTCCAGCGCTTAGTGCCACCCAAGAGGATTGTGATTGGTTTAAAGAAATGCCAATAAACCAGAGCACGTTTTTCTCCCATCCCAGAATGCTGTGTTGACTGGTCAGACCCTCCTTTGCGTCGCCGTGGTTGATGGTCTGGCAACGCAAGACTATGTGACAATTGGTCACATGACAGTTCAATTTAGTTACATTGCAGTTACATTTAGCCAAGAAAATGTGACTGTGAGCCGGTTACAGGGAACCAGGATGTTCCAGTTCTTTCTGTCGCCGTTGCCATTACGTTTAGCCGACAAAAGGTGACCGCCATGCGGTGATGACAGTTAGGATAAGGCACCAAAACAACATTAGAACACCTGTCCCCATACATAGTACTCCCAGGACACTAACAGCTGTTTCCTGGGTAAAAGTCCTACGTTTTAAAGTTAACTTTTCTCAGGACATAAACTCCACTTAAAAACGCTGTGTTTTCATGACCCACCCATCCATACCGACCTCCACCCTCCGCAACTCTTAAACAGTGGTATTCAATGTGGTGCATACAGGAATAAATACATGGAATACATACCATTTACAGTGCATTACTTTTTGTAGCTAAATCTACCAATGGTTCATGAGAACCAGAGCATGAGATCTGTTTTAAGATCAGCTAAGTAAGTACCCATGCCACATTTAGAGCACTTTTATTTTCTACAATCATTCCACTGATGAGTTATACAGTCACAAGTAGTTCTTACTTCTCTTTCTCTGTTCAGGGTGAAGGTATATGATAATGTAATCCTCCCTAAGCAGCATGTCTTTTTTTTATTTTACAGCAGAGCCATGTTAATTAGAGTCATCATTTTTTATTTACTACATTCTTTACAAAGAGCTGTTCTCATTACTCCGCAATTGACACTAATCAGCCCTCGGATGTTCCCGAGCATGCCTTTGCTGTGTGCGCTCCGGCAACAACCTCCAGTGTTTGTAGGTCATCCTAATCACCCCCCACTCTGACACTCCGGGGCCCTGTGTTGAGCATATCTGTCCAATGGTAGCACGTCACCCAGGATGCAAAAGGTATATGAGGTTACCAGGGTCACTGCTTGCCATCCCACATTTAAAATAACTCACTGCATGAGAAAAACATCTCACCCAGCCACGCATAAACCTGTGGTCTACAGACAAACAAATATTTGAGAACACTTTACTTAAATTGGTCCACATTAATCATTGGTGCAAGATCATTTGTTATAATTGAAGCGAGATGTAACAGACAAAAAGTTCAGTAAATGTTTTATGACAAACTTGCATAGTTAATCCAATTAAATTGAAATTAATGTAAATGCTTGTTTGATTATATTATACAAAGTTTATCTGGGCTTCTAATGACTTTATAATCTGTTTGCAGTGCAGGTTATCATAGCATAATGTGGTATGCTTGAAAAAAAAAGACTTTAGACTCAAAATCCATCACAATGCACATCAAATTCGTATTGGTTTAAGCCAATAAAAATACACCTTTAAACTTGTACATTAGCCAAGTAGATAGTCACTTCCTTTTAACCAATAACTGTGGTTTTGACACAGGCACGACCTGTGCGTCGCTTCCGTGTCCACTCTCTCTGTAAAAATCGAGATGAGCAGCTCGGCTTCCGTGGTCTGTCTCTGAGTCGGTCAGAAGAGCAATCACGTAGGCTAATGCACAGCAGACTATGGTGCAGGTATTATTTTCTGAAATATAGTGACTGTATTCTTGTAATAGCCAATTCTGACTATATATTTCTCACAATATCACTACGACTCCAAATCACAGAGAACACAAATATATTTTGAATGTGCACAAAGTTATGAACATGAACAGAAATCTTGCTCAAATTCAATAAATGAAATATTACAGTTCAGGGGTTTATTAATACATTCAAATGAATTGATGTACCATTGAGGTGAATAATTGTCATATGCACATTTAAGGAGGTTACACCCCCAACAAAAGATGCAAAAGAGGAGGGAAGAGTAAATGATGCATATCACATGTGTGCTGACTGAGAGAAAATGATTCTCTACAGGAGAATAAATAGTAATAATAAAATAAAAAATAAATAAAATAAAATACAAATCCAGCTATGTATATGAACAAACCCCTCCTAAAAAACCTAGATATTATTCCTAGATAGGAATAAAACTGGAAGGTTGGGTGTGTGAAAGTGCTCTGAAGTGGAGATTTCCACCTCAGAGTATGAGAAAAAAAGCCTTAGAAGTAAATGAACATTTTATACACGTCAGCTGCATAGCAAACATTATGTAAATAATAGATATTAGTATGAAACGTCCCCAGTCAATTTCTTACATCAAGAAAAGTATTTTTGGTGTAATGATAACGCTTCTGGATATTTTCGTTCCACTAGTCTGTAAAGAAGACATCCAAAATCTCAAAATTGCATAAAAAACAATGTTTTTGCCTGTTGTGTCTCAGCTTAAATCCCCCATTTTGTTTTTCTGAATCCGCTTCTTACTGTGAGAGACCGGGTCCTTCATGAACAGAAACTGTTCTACCACATGAGAGTTTTCTGTATTTGGGATTTTTTTCTGTACTCCTCTAACTGGCTATAATTATAATTGGGCAGGGTTTAGTTGAGAATAAAGTGATGTCACATATTTCTGTGCACCATCGGGATTTAGTGATTTTTTAATTAAAATGGGATGGCAGTTGGTGGGTTGTTGGTTATGTTGCCAAGCCACTGTCGATCAAATCTGGTCAAACCACACACAGAAGAAGAAGAAGAAGAAGAAGAAGAAGAAGAAGAAGAAGAAGAAGAAGAAGAAGAAGAAGAAGTAGAAGAAGTAGAAGAAGAAGAAGAAGAAGAAGAAGAAGAAGAAGAAGTAGAGTTGTTGTTTGGTTAGTTAGTTGAATGGTCATTTAATAAAGACATGCGTTTTTCATACTGCACCTGAATATGACCAGTTCATTTTCTAGTACACTAGAAATGAGCTGGACATATTCTGCTATGAATTGGTTAACCACTTTATTTTTCAGCCACTAAGCAACTTCTCTCTACAGTGCATGCATGGCTGAGGCTAACATTCAATATATCAATGAAGTCTCCGTTTTCAGTGCCTGAAGAAGGTGAATCTGTGTTTACCCTAATTAGTCAATATTGATTTAAAATGGATCCATGTGAAGTAATGGTTTAGATAATGATTTCATTGTTCATTTCACACATGTAACACACTGTAGAGACATCTAAAAAGCTTTGCTACTGCAATGTATTCTCGAAAATGAGTAGTCCACTGCTGACAGACATTAAAGCACTCGACTATTGTGTCAACCTGGCACATCTGAAAGTGGATAACCGAGACTTAAGTCCACTTCAGCTTAGCTCACCCTGCTGTGATCCAAGATTAGCCACCTTGCAGAGTTAAGACTATTTTAGAATTTAACCCACTTAACCCTAGGCTAACCAGCAGTGAAAAAGGGGGGTTGTTTATCAGCCGTAAGCCACCCAGAAAGAATGTGCTGTGAATTTGCAATGTGACTGATGCTGACGTGGTGAAGCCCCCTCAAAACATTGTATCCTCTTCTACCGATGCTGACTCCCATCACCAGCGTGCTATGATCCAACTCCTGCCTCCAGCTTTGACAACCTCACCAAGGCTCGAGGGATCTATGTCTCCATTCCCACAGTCTCTGGCTAGAATAGATATGCTGTGTCATAGCATTACCATCACTCAAATCGTGAATTTTTTAAATATTATAAACATCATCTACATCCATGTCAGTGGGTCTCTCCATCTGTATGGTTTGGAGCTATTGCATGTTACGCTCGTCTGCGCAGAGTGATGAGAAATGGCAAGTTGTCAGACCGACAATCCGCTGTGGGCGAGGAGTGTCTGTCATTACAGAGGAACCCAGTTGTTTAGTATGTGTGTTGGCGTGTTTGTGTGTGTATGTGTGTGTGTGTCTTGCAGGCCAGGGAATGCATATTAGTGTGAGAGTATATGAGTGTTTGTACATTCAAGTACATATAAGGACAACAGGGTTTAGTTTTACCCAATAAAGCTCAAGTGCAAACTATAACCACTGGCAGTCAGACATACACACAAAGCAAAGTGGAGTAACGCAGCTGGTGTACACAAACATGTTTGTCCCTCCATCACATCCATATGTCTGATTGCAATACACTTAAGTACAAAGCCAGCAACAACCTCCGTGTTGTCTGCCTTGGCAATGCTTTGTTCTACTCCTGCTTTTGTGAGGAAATTGAATTTCTGTACTTTGTACTTATGCACTCATATACTTTTTGGACCCGCAGTGGTGTCCATAGGTTTTGCATTCGTTTGCCATTTTCGTTGTCTGTCTCTTTTCTGGTTATCTCTAGAGAGGCTACACTGAGAATTTGTAGTTATAATTGATGATCAGTTGTATGCCACGCTGCAATATGCAAGTTATCTGAGTAAAATGTAATTTAAGTAACAGTTCTTATACTAATAAATAACAGAATTTCCCTTCGGGGATCAATACAGTATTTCTGATTCTGATTCTGAAATAAATACCATAACAAAACAATGACGAGATTAGACTAGACAGCAGATGCCATGTACAGTATAACAGCACTATCAACTGATTGCAACCCTTTTCCATGACCTATTTTGGTTTCCTTTGTGTCCATTTATTAACCTAAAAGCTGTAAAGGGCTCAGGGCACAGTTAAATACAGAGCGAGAAGATTGGAGCAAGCTGGCCTAACTGCTCAGCAAGTGTGAGAGACACTGACGAGGGAGGAGTTGAGTGACCAGGGAAATTGAGATACCCTTAGATTTCAGCAGGCACGTCTGCGCTGCGTTCCGGCGGTGCCAGGTCTATTCTTGGCAGGCGTGGGGCGTTCAGTGGCTAGTGTAGCCGGTCAATTTTCTAAATAAAGTCCCTGTGAAGACACCCGATTGTACTGTATATCCCATCACTACATTATTTTAACAACTAAAACACAGCCACAAATCTTTGCTCCGTGTCGTTCATAATTGAACTAAACGGACAAAACCATTCAACTGTGTAGACTATTTACTTTAAGGGGGGAGGAATTGCTGGGTTAAGCTCACCAGTGTTCAACTAAGGCCTGCGTCCTTTCTTGTTGTTGGCAATCAAGGCATTGCGTTTATGTTGTGGCCTGATAGTAGCTGGTAGTGAAGTGTATGTAGGTGTTAAGGTTTCAAGTTATGGTAATTAAATCTACAACGAAAAATATATACTTCACCTGTGCAGGGACAGTGATACTATCCTGTTTATGTGTAATTCACGCATACTTTAAGAGCAGCAGTGGTCTTTGTTGACGTGTGGGTTTGTCCTTGTGCTGTAAGTACAGACAACAGAAGGATGTAGCTGCTTATTTGATAAATTGATAAATAATAAATAAAAATACATTGATAAATAGTTCAACAAGATGATTTTAATTGGTTGGGAATGTAAAAATTGTATGATTAAATGATTAATGTGGTCCTTTGGCACATATAATTCAAGATGAGACTATATGTTATACTGTACAGCTCTAAATTATACATAATGTACCTTGTGTTATTGAATAGATTGAATATATATATATATATATATATATATATATATATATATATATATATATATATATATATATATACAGCCTGGCAGTGTTCAATATACCAAGTGTATAAATTTAAGTTCAACAAGTATTATTTATTTATTATTTCCCAACACAACTTCTGGAGTTCAAAACATAAAAAAAGAACTTATTGGTGATCATTTTAAAAATTATGTATCTTCTATTGACACTCACACAGGGAGTGAGTGCAGTGTATCCCAGTATGCACTGACAGGCTATAACACTCTGCATATGTTGTCAGTCTATCACCTAGCAATGACAAAATCAAAAAAAAGAATGTGGGGGTGTGGAGTTAGAAAGAAGAGAGATTACCAAACGTCTGCAGCCCTCTCGTTATCTCTGCTTCAGGCTACATTAGCACCGGCTGCTGAATCTGACCGTCCACTGTCCACAATGTTACAGGAGTGTGATGCTAAATGCACTAACCAGCATGTGCATGGCTGTTTAGAGCCTGTACATGTTGATAAAAAAGTTGATGATTTCATGTGCAGGTGACTTGGCTTGTTATCTGAACAGCATGTTGCATATTAAAAAAACATAAAATACTAAACATAAATAACACAAGCAATACAAAAGAAGCCCTTTATCTGCTTGGAGTCATCACATTAAGCACAGTACATCATAGCCTAATGTTCAGTCAGCACAGTCTTCGAGCTTCTACTTCACTGAATTTTATATGACACACGTTACTTTGTGGAAAAAGGTACAAACAACACAACAAAAGAGTGTGCTCTGACTGATGTGGCTTTTTCGAGACTGACATTAAGCACAGACATTAAGCCCTTAAAGTACAAATTGAGAACTAGCCTCAAAATCACTTAGTGACAGTTCTTATTAGCGCCTGCAATAGGAGAAACATCTACAATCCGTGGAGGTGTTTTCACTCTATCAGGGACCTAAGGTTGTTATAGCAGACCCCTTCAGCAACCAGACAAATAACAGACAGACAGAGCAGAAAAGGTACAAACGTACAATATCTTGTTTATTAGATCCAAGGCCACACTGACAAATAATAAAAAGGATAAAAACATAAAAAGTTGAGTAGCCCGTGCTTCTCTCCATCAAAGAGCTTTGCAGTGATCACTGTGATGGTTGCACTTCATTTCAATCTGGGTGATGACAGCTGTACTTGATCTGCCGACAGAAATATAATACAGGGCCAGTTTAGGACAGATCAACACTTCTATTTTAAGGATTGCGGCAGTGGTTTTCTTCGCTCTAGCCCATGCAGAGGTACACATTGATTTCTTTTTACTTTTTATGGGTTTTTTAAGTTCCTGCGTTATATGCCTGGCCTGATGCATTCATGAAAGATTCAAACCTAGCTCCTCTTAGCATGATATATCTTATGAGATATCTTGCATGTTGTCCTTGGAGCTGCACAGGTAACACTCACTTATCAGATCAACTCCAGGCACTGTCTTTTGATTTCACCTCCACCACATTAATAATGACAGAAATAAAGAAGTGGTGTGAAAAGAGCATTTCATCTCTCTTGCCTTGTAGTCTACTCTCACTCATCTCTCACTAACCATAACTCTTTCTCTATTTATGTTACTTGTGATTGTCTCTCTGCCGCTCATCTCTGCCTTGATAACCAATCCTACAGCTTTGCAGTAGGTAGGAGGCTTGGTTTGTGTGTCAGTGTACATGAGACATTTGTTGGTCCTCTCTTTTTCAAAGAGCTATGTTATGGCGCTGTCTGTATTTTAACCATTTGACTGTTAAACGTTTTTAACGATGCTGCTTGAGGCTGTAGAGATTGTGCAATAGTTCCATGGTCTTTAACAATGGGGTGATGTAAATATCTTTTTTTTATTGCAGCTTTAGAGCCAAAAAGCAAATATCCCTAATTGGGACAATAAAGTATATTGTATTTGTATATTCACATCTTTTCTGTGTTTTGTGTGAGAACCTATAGCCTCTCTGTGAGTGCCTAGAGTCATGAGTGTATTCTGCTGAATCGTGTTGAATCAGAAGGCAAGAAGTCGGACTCATTGACCAATCTGATTGGTGGAGTGCTAGCCCGGAAATGATGTGCGGGATGAGCGTGGCAAACGCCTCTCAAAATCTGATGAAAATCTTTTAAACAGACCATTGTGGATCTGAAATGAAGACAGATTCAGCAGCTGCACAGCCTATTTCTCCTTCAAATGTTTTCAGAAACACGTTTTGGTGAACTATTTTAGTAAAATATGAAATTGTTTTCTGAACGAGCCACCATAACTGTCTGGCTTTGAAATTCTGGAGAAGCCAGGCCCACGTGATGCGTTTGTCCAATCAGCAACCGGTTTTAATTTTTGGGGCGACAATACAGGTTAGTTGTTGTTATGGAGACATATTGTCTCGAGCCTCCCCGACACTCAAGTTGGCGTCACTTCGGTGTGTTCCGAGGCACTTTTTTGGACCAACTCGGGTAGACTGGGCATCCGACTGCCTTTTCTGCCAACGGTCAGCCGTCGCGTTGGTGTGTTCGAGCCTGTAAAACTTGTGACCTAGTTTGTTCTGTATCTGTAACTTTGTATCTAGTCCATTTTTTTTTTAAATAGCACTGAATATGTAGGGGTGGGCCACCATTTGGTTTTATCCCATTCTAATGTATCAGTGAGCCATGTTTAGTGATTGTCTGTGTTTTTTTTTGTCAATTTCATTACCGCCCTAGATGGGCTCGTAACAGACTTTTTGAGACTTGGTTTCAGGGTTAAGGTTAAAATTTGGTATTATAGTCCCATTATTAATTATTGCAGAATAATTGTCTAAGATTTAATCATCAACCGATTGCTATACGTTGCTCCATCTATTTGTCTCTAGACCTGGTTCTAAGGAACAAAATAAGCTTTTGAGTTGAGTTGAGTGTTGTGGCTATGTTCACATCCAGGTGCGTTGTGTCCCATCTTCCTAAAATAGGCAAAACATATTAAAAATAATTAATATATTGGCTATGATGCTCTCATGATGATCATCACATTCTAGGTTTTGACCCCTATTAAGTCACAAAGATTAGGGACATTGTTTGTAAAAGATACTTTGCCTTAGTGACTATTGTTGATTTTATTGATTGGTTTTGAGGCAGTTGTAAGGTCAATGTTTCAGCACATCTAATGCCAAGGGTATATTTTTTTTGGAATTATTGGTTTTCCTGAAAAATACATTTCGCAATACATGCATATTTAAAATTACAGCAAAAGTGGAAAGGCAAGCCTAAATCTGTCCATTGTGTCTTCCCTTCATGATAATAGAAGTGGACTATTAGTTGGACCGGAGTGGCATGTGACTTTACTGAAAGGGTTGGGTTAGGCATGTAGTTGTCATCCTAATGGTTAGCATTTGGAGATAGGGAATGCATTATGACAAAAAGAGTCCTCACAAGTGTAGAAGTGCAAGTGTCTGTATGTATGTGTGTGTGTGTTTGTGTCTAGACCAGTTGCCCTGGGCTCCATGGCACATGGCCGGAAAAAGGAAATACGAGAAGAAGAAAAAAAAACAGAGCAAGATACACAAAACACACATTGTTAATAAATACTATGTATAAAACCGGTATTTTATCAGAATCAAGTATTGGTATTTCTAAACTTACAAGGCCTACTCCAGTACTCCAGTTCTCTAATGATCAATATAAATGATAGACTGTAATAACATTTCTGAAATGATACCCAATAAGACATATACATGTTTAAATTTTAGACACAGTACAAAGTGCAAATCAGCACATAGTTCACACACACACACACACACACACACACACACACACACACACACACACACACACACACACACACACACACACACACACACACACACACACACACATAGTCCCTCACTCGAGTCCCCCAGGAAATGGCCATCACTGTCAATTAGGATCATTCTGCACAGTGGCCAATGTACTTCACCATTACACCTTCTCTCTCTCTCTTGCTTTCTCTTACTCAGTCACTCTCACACACAAAAAGTAAAAAACAACAAGACACACATGAATAGCAAATCCTCATGGGATACTGAGCCACTGACAACCCATTACAATTCCACTGGGACTAAGGATGGTTTACAGGCACTTTAGGCTGTGGGAGCGCAGAGAGACACACCCAAAATTACACACACACATACACACACACACACACACACACACACAGTCCACCACCCAATCTTGCCAGGGAGATGTGCATCATCTCTGTATAGGATAGTGCAGTGCAAGACCCCGGAGGCACTTTAATATATTTTAAATTCAATTGTAACAATAGTGCAGTCCAGTCAGCTCTGGACACTGCACTAAAGCACTATTTCATGTATTGATACACCCATCATATATATGTCTAAATCACAGCAACACATAACTGATACACAAAATATTACACCAACAGATTGCCGGTGTCTGTTAGCTCCATCACGCCAAAACTGGCTGAAATAATGGTGTCTGGTGTACTAACTGCATACTGTTTTTTAGGAGAAAACAACCGATTTTATAATATTATTAAAGTTATTTTGATTGCTAGACGAGAGTGGGCACAACTGGGGTCACTTATCCGATAAGTGACCCCAGTGTGGATTTACAGCACTTAGTTCAAATGCTAAAACACTGCTGTCAAAACTGTTTACCACCCACGCAGAACAGTACGGATTTCAGCCTGGTGCATTTCAAACACTGCTGACTGCAATTTCAGCTAAACACCTAAGCATGTACTTAGGGAAAAGCTCATAAACCCTTTTTTGGAAATACAGAAACACCAAGTAAGAATGAAACAGTTATACATTGTACCAAGAAACAGTGAACAGGTAAAAGAGCAAAGGCAATATGTCCAGGAAAGTTTTACAAAACTATTTTAAGGCGACGTTTACACGGTGCCGGCTATTTTCCTAAACGGACATTTCAACATCTTTGTTTACAAAAATAGCATTGTGCACAGCTGCCAGTTTTCAGAAAAGTGTTTGACAAATATTTCTAAAGAAGCTGTATTTCTAATGCCAATGCAAAGTGAAAAATGACCTCGCCCTTAGGTAAGCAACTAGCCCTGAAATCCAGACCCAAATCGGAGGGAGTAAAGGTCTGACATCTAGTAATGAAAGTCGCCCATCTCGAGGGGCGCCACCAAGGGTGCATTTGAAAATCTCACTGCACGCAATTGGATAACACTACGACCAATCCCAACAACACACGGGGTGACGTATCCAGAGCCCCATACGCTGAGCTACCAGCGGAGCTAACTGACAGATTAACCTGTCGTCATCAGTTCAGCTCACCTCTGGCTCCGCCTACATCAGATACACTGATTTGATTGGTGCGTCTCGCCTCTGGTCCCGCCTATATCATATACACCGATGTGATTGGTGCAGCTATACGCCGATGTGGTTGGAGCAGCTCGCCTTTGGCCCCGTCTATATCAGATACACCAATGTGATTGGTGCAGCTTGGCTACAAGGGCATTGTTAATGAGCATCATTCCTTGATGCCAGAGTAACTCGCTGAGTAAATTCAAATTGTGCTCTCGTGAGAACTTGGATTTCCAGGGTAGTAAGGAACTACTTTTCTATGAAAACAATACCCCTGTCTGATCTCCCACCATGCTACTGTCTCACTGCTGAAGTGTACAGTCAGATGAAGCAGACTGGAATGAGTTATCTCAGTTTTGTCCACTGTATATATGGCTACATTCTTACATCGTACATTATAATGCTTTATTGTTCATACTCCACATACAGTACTCTATATTGGTTTTATTGTTGTTTTGTACACTTACTAAGCACTTAGTGGTAATGATCTTTGTAATTATCAGTAATGATCTAATGCACTTTGCATTTTCTGAGTATATGTTAGATTCCAATGTATTTATGACAATAAAGTTATATCTTGAGAATCAACGAGAATAATTGACTGTTCATTTTAAGGCTGTTGTTATTCTAACTTTGAAAAGTTAAAAAAGTCAGACAAGCAGTCAATTGGGAGGAAGATACGTAGAGACGATGGAAGACAAAATAAGAAAGCAGACTGTCTGAATGGGTAGAACATTTTGCCATTTCTACTCTGGACACACACACACACACACACACACACACACACACACACACACACACACACACACACACACACACACACACACACACACAGTAGATAAAACACAGCCAGAAACCGCATCATGGTTCTTGCCGTATTCACACTCCATGAGGCTTTCTTTCCCCTGACACTGTCTCTCTTTCCCTCTCTCTTGCTGTCACCTCCCTTTTTCATCTGTCTATCGCTATTGCCCACCCACTGCACCGAACACACACACACACACAAACCACCGCCAGTAAACATGCAGTGAAAGCTGTGAAATCATGACAGCAAAACAAGAACGAGAGAGAGAGATATTAAGTCTCTGCAGGAATCTAAAAATGTTTGAGTGCATCTATGGGATACCTCACATCCCCTACTGCTGCACTGTAACTCTCACACACACACACATATATACACACACACACACACACACAGGTAGGACTGAGCTAGCTTCAAATGCCCTAATTACTCTTTCACTAGTTTTATGTTTGTCATCAACCGTCTTTCACCTAATACACATACAATTTGTATAGCATCTTTCAAAACAGTTTTGCAGGTTTACAGTTTGACATGGGTGATTCAAGTGTAAAATATTTGAGGAATACAAACACGTTTACTACTACTATTATCACTATTAAAGCGCAGAAGAAAAATCAATTTATCCAAACTAAATTACAAAATGAGTTACTACCCAGGAATAAGCGGTTTCTGAGTGTCCATTTGTCGGTGATGTCAGATCTTGTATCACCATTACAGAAAATACACATATTGGGACCTAAATCGCACCCGGCGCAAAGATCGACGCAAGTGTGTTTGCTAGTTTAAGACCGACGCAGTTGTCAATTTCCCGTCCAGCGCCCACGTCGTTATAATAGAAAACACACCTGTGCCCATCTTTGTGCCCATGGGCATGCTGGTCTTACAGGGAGGTGTGTTCAGAAGATTTTTTGGCGTATTGCTATCTTGAGACAGCGTGAAATGGTCACGCAAAAACCTGGTCTAAAGTCAATAGCACAGCATGTACTTGTTATTTTCACAGTGAATTAGTTAAGTTGTGCCTAGGCTTATGCATAGTGCTCACACTATGCTTGTTAAACACACAGGGAAGCGCAGCAGCACACAAACATCCAAAAGATTACATATAAAAACGTGATGGAGTAAATCCGCCATCATAATAGTGATGCTAAATAGTCTCAATGTTCATCCTTTAAAGATCATAGAAGAAACCAAAGTCGACTGTTGGACAGAAACGGCTTAAACGCAGCAATCTCTCATATCAAAGTCAAAAAGTCTTTACCAAAGTGGTTTTGCAGGGCATTAACAACAATATCATGCTGCTGCTGACAGACAACATCATTCCCACAGCCACACACGGTCCTGTTCAGCAACCAATGGTGTCATTTGTATAAGGAGGACAGTCTGACAGGCAGACTTTTTAAAAGATACTGTTTATTCTGCAAGCGTCAGCTCCTCAGGCAAATAACTCAAGAGGGTAGGGGCCCCTTATTGCAAAAGGCCAGTCACCTTTGTTGTTCAACCAGGATTTACTGGAAATAATCAGAGAACCCCTGCCTGAGGATGTGAGACGACCTCTAGCTCGTCCAGGAGCAGGAATTCAGCAATACAGCTAGGAGGTAGCCTATAAAGTGCTTTGGGCCCTGAACAACTATTTTCTCTGACCACATGAGCAATGGGACCCTTCACAATTTCTACCAAAGTGGCAGCTTTGGTCATTTCTCATGATATTGTTTTTGTGTTTTTGTCTATGCTCTTCTCAGTAGGTTTAGGTTGGCGGGGCTCAGCTGGAAAAAAGGTGATGTCATGTACTTTAGTGCACCAATCAGAACTTTACAGTATTTGAATCAGCATTATTACAGTTGGTGCGTTGGTTGCTTATATTTCCAGAAACACAGTACATTTCCAAATCAAATCACACACACATTCCTGATGTTTACCTGATTTTGCATATGTTAAACTCTGTATAAATGATGTCTGAGAATGCAAATATTAACTTTGAATGTTGCTTATATAGTCATGAATATACACTGGGGTGGCATACAGTAGGGAGTTGGGTTGGGAACCAGATGGTCGCTGATTCAATCCCCGTACGGACCAAAGTATGGTGGTGGACTGGCAGCTGGAGAGATGCTAGTTCACCTCCTTGGCACCGAACCCCCAACTGCTCGGGGGCGCCTTTCCATGGGCAGCCCCCCCACACTGACATCTCTCCATTAGTGCATGTACAAGTGTGTGTTGTTCAGGCCTGTGTGTAATGTGTGTAATAACAACAATGTGTAAATTGTAATTATTTTCAGGGGCTTTAACATAATCTAAAACTGACTGGAACAATTGTAACATGAGCTGTTCAATTTAAATTTGTTAAAAGCCAAACAAGTGCATTTTTCCTTTACCACATTGTTTTTGGTTTAACCCTCAACACGATGTTAATGTGAAGACATAACAGGATGTATGACCCACAGAAAGAAAAGACCTGATTCTTTAGATGCTCCACAGTTGGCGGAAACATGATCTGCATTCCATACCCCTCCCTCCCTCCCTCCCTCCCACTATCCTCCAGCAACTGTTGGCACCCTACCCGCCGATTCAAACACCCTGAGCCAGCCTCCCATTTTCGTACCAGCGACCCAGATAAGTGTGAGTGAAGACTATTGTTTAGAACAGCGGCCTGTGTTATTTCACCATTAGTCTCAATCAAAGACAAACAGCCTTCGGGCCTCAGGACAGCATGTGTATGTGTACGCCGCTGGACTTAGGAGTGTCTAAGACAGAGTTATAAGACACCCCCGCCACCACCCTGAAGCCATAGAGCGGAAGGGCGGAAAAAAACAAAGATGAAAAGAAAATGAAGGAAGAAATAGATACAGAAAGAAAAGGAAGGAAGGAAGGAAAGGAAGGTGGAGGGGCAGAAACAGGAGCCAAGGGATGAATAAAAGAGAGAAAGAGAGTTAAAAACAAACAGGGAAGGAGCATATATAAGAAGTATGGGTGGATGTGTGGAAGAGGAATGGGGGGAAAAATGTGAAATGGAACACCTTAAAACCATTATGTTTACACACTGGTGTCATTCTTGCGCACACGCGCACAAAAACTGACACTGACACTGACACACACAGACCATTCAGAATGGCTGCTGGGCATTTGGCATCTTAGTGTTCTGGGATAGTGTATCTCTCATTTCTCCAAGCGATGCACCATGCAGCCTTAATCTGTTATAGGCCCCTGCTTATGACTTCTCTTCGCCAAAGCATAAACTTACACAGCATTTCCCTCTGGCTAAGTAATATGTACTGTAGGTGCCATGGGAAATTCTGATGCATTGCATGCAACTAACACACGCACGCACGCACACACATACACACAAACAATCAGGCGGGTAGTGAACGGGGATGGACAGAGCTTATGCAACCTTCGGCGGTTTAGCTGCTCCTTGGTTGTATTGCAGCTTTCAGGATGCCCAGGGATTTGATTTAATAAAGGGATTTGTGAGCTGGGAATGGGAGCAGGGTGGGAGGAAGGAGGGAAGGAGTGAAGGAGGTAGGGGGTGGCAAAACAAATGGAACAGTGGAAGGAGGATAAGTAAGGGTGATGACGACTGCAGTTATAATAATGATGCATGTAATGGTGCTGCTGGTGCTGATAGTGATCACAGTGTTGACTGGAATAATGATGAAGATTATGATAATGACAATGGCGGTCTTAATGGTGATGCTGATGGTGATGCTGTTGGGGATTTCGCCAGTGGTTGTGATGACGATAGGGATAGTATTAAGGATTGCAGTTCTACCGATAATGATGACAAGTTACCATGGTGGCGTTGACAATGATGAGATGAATGGGTTATAGATAAAGGCAGAGTGTTCTGAAAATGCAGACTAAAAAAACTCACACACACACCCACAAACATTTAGGGCTGCAACTAAGGAATTTTTTCATAGTCGATTATTTTATCGATTGTTTTTTTGGTCTATTAAATGTCAGAAAATGGAGAAAAAAGTCGATCAGTGTTTCCCAAAAGCCCAAGATAATGTCTTCAAATGTCTTGTTTTTCCCACAACTCAAAGATAATAACAAAGAAAGAAACATAGGAGTGAAAGAACTAGAAAAAAATATTTATTTTTTGTCGTAAAAATGACTCAAACAGATTAATCAGTTATCAAAATAGTTGGCTATTAATTTCATATTTGACAACTAATGGATTTATCTTTGTAGCTCTACACACATATTACCTGATTCCCTCTCTCCCACAGAATAATGTTGCTTATTTTCCTTGTTTTGTTTAGCATTAAAACTACACATTAAAATGACTCGATGAGATTTGACATGAGCAATTGGGAAAACATCTGTTCTGCCCCCTCTAAATCCCTGGAAAGTGGACTGAATGGTGGCCGGAGAGGGTGTTTTAAGGACATGTTATCAGCGGGAGGTTCACACAGAATGTCATTTCATCTTCTCCAGCAATCATTGTTCTGAGCTCGCCAGTGGGGACTTCCTATTAGCACGTGAGCTGGTGGACAAGAACAAATTGGATTCTAATCCGCAAACATTACTGACTGACACACACACACACACACTGTCCCAATTACAAAAAAGTATGCAAGTTTAATAAGCAAAAAAGTTTTTTTAAAGGAACACTACTCAACATTCAGAATATTAATATAGCATCAAACACATATTTGCAATGTAAAGATATAGTTGAATAATGCAGCCAGGGCAGGGAATGAAGTCACACTCCCTTTGTGTGTTTAATCCGTAAAAAGCTCGCCCAGCCGCGTGGAAATGTTAGTGCATGTGGCCGTGAAAATATTGGGGAAGGGTCCATGAAAACAGTGTGGAGGCCAGCCCAGCCCTCTGCCCCCCCCCCATATATATACCCATAGTGCAAATAGCCATAGTACCAAGGCATGGGTTTTTTAGACTTTTAATTTAGTTAGACTTTAATTTGATCGATTTGATTTCAAAAATGTCTTTGACAGCCATAGGGAATTATTATATTATTATTTGAAATGTATATTTATATGAAACTCTTGGATCAGGGGAAATGAAGCAGGTCATACCAATTAAAGTCTCTACTAACCCACACATTCCTGAGAAGAGGTCAAATCAGGCATATCACCCTCTGTCCAATTGGAGTTTTCTATTGACGACTAAAACAACTTTTGAACATACACACGTTCCACCAAAACAAGTTCCTTCCAGAGGCTATTCAGCAGAGGCACCATTGCTCTGTCCAGAGCGTAGCACCACCCAAGACGATTGTGATTGGTCCAAAGAAATGCCAATAAACCAGATTTTTCTCCCATCCCAGAATATCTTGTAACAGTTTTCCTTCAGATTCTTTGTTGAACCATTTGCATCCAAACTGGTGTTTAAGTATTCCAGCTTTAGTATTTCTGTCTTTCATGTGTTAATTGTAAAAGCTGAGTGACCTTGCAAAGAGCACAGGATGTATCCCTTAGGGCAGAATGCATAATGTGGAGGAGATACCAAGCCTGACTAGTCTGGTTTTCACCAGACTAAGCCAAGCTCAATAGATTTGAGATTGAGCATTGTCCCCCGGAGCAGGCTGCTGCAGCCCAGTCTCATGGCAGATCGTGAAATGGTCATGGTCAATGGATTCTATGCCTTCATATAGTTTGTGGCTGTTGTGAACTGTCAAATACTTATGATGAAGATAGAGGAGACAAGTTTGATAAAACATGGGAAATCACCTTAAAGATGTGAACCCCTAGACGTTGGCTATTTTGTAAAAACTCACTGTAGATGTCAAATTCATTTAACTGTATTACCTTTAGATGTTTTTGTTTATAGTATCCATCCTAACTATGACCATGGAATATTGTTGTAATCCAAGATGTGTTGTGTTCCATATGTTCAGTATAGTTAGTGTTCTTTGTTAGGCTTTTATTTTTATTTTATTTTTTCCCTCCCTCCTCTTTCCTTATTCTTTTTCTTGAATCACACACATTTAAAAAAAATAAAAACAAATAACGTGACCATTTCACAAACTGCCGTGAGACTGGATTGTTTTATCGTGCAATTATCCACACTAGTTTTACTTTGCTTAATTTCTTATTTCGTACTTTGTTGTAAACCCCTTCAGCCCTGCATGTAAGGTGCTATATAAATACATAATTTGTCATTATTATTTTAATAACAAGTGAAAAACCCTGTGTGGGTGAACCATGGCTGAGCACAACCATTAGTATGCCTCAAATCATTTTAATGTGAACAAAATATTTTCTGCTTGTCAATTCTTTTTTAACAGATTTCATAATGACTTATTTAATACCACATCTTTCTTACAAAAATAGGTCGACACAGCGCGCTGTCGGAACTTTCATCATCTCCGTTCTCCAAGCCTGTGTGGGTTAGACATGACATGACATGTGATGTTTCAGAGTTCATCAAAGGACATGATTAAAGGTAATGATGATTAAAGGTAGATATAAACTCTGGTCTGCTTGTTTAATCAGTTTTAATAAACTGATTTGCATAAGCATCACAACAGCCACTTGGTAATTACCATGAAGTAAACATGGTAGTTTCCTCATTACGCTTGATCAGAACTTATCAAACTCCCTAAGTAATTATTAATGGTGTTACTCCTGCTTGGTCATACACCTTAAGTCTATTTTTTGTCACCTGGACAGTCAGTCTGTCAATTCAACACTTTGTCCAGAACAAATAATACATTAACATGTTTTACATGTAACGCTCTGGGGTCAGAGCAAGGGTGTAGGTTTTGTTTCAACATGGGGGGGGACATTATAATAAGGGAAAACTTCTGAGTGTCAAACTCTTCATTTATTGCATTCTGGTGAACAATTTGCATCTTTAATTGTTATTATTATCATTTCTGATACTCCTTTATTGCTCAAAACTTTGAAAAGAGACGTTACACTGCGATGTTAAGATGGTATGGTCCACTATAGGGGTGTCTGAAATCCTTGAGAAACATTTATTTACAGGTAAGAAGGACATATACATGTTTTGAGCCTCTTAAACAGTTTTTTAACCTCTTTTTGGGGTTGTCTTTAATATATTTTATTTTATGCCTCACACATACTGTACGTCTCAGAAGGATTATTTCTAATATTGGTGGTGACCTGATTTTTCTCCTAGCTTCATTCTCCTTTAAGGTGAAGTAAAAACCGTAACACTGACAAATCTGGTGTAATTACCTCTGTGGTACCGAAGAAAACCAGCTGAGTGGTTGCTTGTTACAAAGTTGGAATGAGCTGAAAGAAACTGCAGATGGAACTGTCTTTCACAATGTGTACATGTGTTTGTGTGTGTGTAGGACTCTCTCCTCTCCTCTAATCTCTCCTCTCTTCTCTCATCTCCATTATCCTCTCCTCTCCTCTCATCTACTCTCTCCTTTTCTTCACCATTCCCAGTCTTGCACATGGATATGCCGGCATATGTTCATACTATACAAACAGAGTGCTTTCAATTTGCATACAACAATTTCTTACTTCCTTGAACCCCCAAATAAATACAATTACCTCAGACACTATGAAAAATGTATTTACTAACTACTAATAAGCAACTGCTTTTTATCCATTACACACAATGATTTGTCATCTACAAGTTAAATCATTTTCCCAAAACTGTACACAAATAGGCCTGTATTCATAAATTATATTTGGTTAGAACTGTTTTAATTTGTGACCTCTGTTTTTCTATCTATCTATCTATCTATCTATCTATCTATCTATCTATCTATCTATCTATTGGTTCTGTCATTCCATTAAAGTACAGTAAAAAAGCAGAGATTGCAGGAGGAAGAGAAAGACATTTAAATGGTCATGATGCTGTTCTCCTTGTCCACTTGAAGACACACAAGGACTGTATATGTGTATTTAATAATATCTATTCAGTCAATCCATAAAATGAAAAATAGTAATAATTAGGGCTGCACGTTTTGATTATGATTTACAATACTGTGATTATGATGAAATGGTATGAGTTTACTTGATTATCAAGGAAAATGCTAAGCTAAGCTACTAAAATTGTAAAATGTGTATTTTTTTTTATTTATTTGAACATACAAAGTTTAATGAGCATAAGAAGAAATACATCAACAGACATGTGCAATTTATCATTTAATATTATCAAATTTGAACTATGTAGTCTCACATTGCAAAAGCCTTCCTCCAGTGTTGTGTAGGAGGGTCTGGCTAGTCCACACAGCATTACTGGATGGGAGAAAAACATGCTCTGGTTAATGGCATTTCTTTAAACCAATCATCATGGGCAACGGTGCCACTGCAAAATAACCTCGGCAAGGAACTTGTTTTGGTGGAACGTGTATACGTTCAAAGTAGTTTTAGTCGTCCGATTGGACAGTCCAGCTAGCTGTCTGGATTTACCCTGCATGATTTGAGGAGCAGGTAACCATAGTCCTCAGAAATCCACAATAGGTTAGAACGGCAACACAAAGTAAGGGGAAGGGGACGGACATCCCACTGAAAAGCCGGACTTTCCGACGGCACTGGAGGAATCCCAAAACATCAGGAAACAAGCAAAGAAGATACAACATGTAAATTAGACAGCTTTGAAGTTACTGGGAGCTGGATTTCTCCTATATTGGTAAAACATGCTTTAATCTTCAGTAGACTCGACTACTGTAATGGTGTCTTTACAGGACTCCCTAAAAAATCAATCAGACAGCTGCAGCTGATTCAGAACGCTGCTGCTCGAGTCCTCACAAAGACCAAGAGACACAAGGGGAAAACAGTGAATCACTGGTAAAAAACTTAAAGAAATAAAAGTTTAAGTCACATGTATATACAATGTTTCTCCTACGAGATAGATACTATCCATGGCCAAAACAAAAAAATGTAACTCTTACGATTGAGTTCAACTTTTCTCCAACACTATTTTTTCACCTTGTCTTTCAGGGCTTCCGTAGGAGACACAGAGACTTTAAAAAACATCTTTCTGTCCTGGCGCCTCAGTAATAAAGTCGGCAAACAGACAGACTGTGTGCAGCACTCTTTTATTAGTCACAATTCTAATGTATAATTTATGTGAGAAGAACAACTGACATTTATACACACCCACACATAACCAGCCTATATGCAAACAGAAATGGAGTACGTGTTTATTTACATATAGAGCGGGGGAGGTGCGATCTGATCACAAGTGGTCACTCAGGACGCATTCGGAGACCCATTCTGCCGGCAGGTGGGAACACACACTCAGAGCTGTCCACTTGGGATCCCATCACTCAGATGGGATTTTAAAATCAGATTAAAACCGCCTAAGAGACTGAACTGATACCAACCCGTCTGCCAACAAGCCACAGATCTCCATTAAATAGTGTTGTATTAATAACAAAAACATTTAATAGTTACTTTATTTACCCTGAACTCATCTGCAGCGATTTAGACTGATCAGACAGTGATACTTTGAAGAGGAATTAAAACAAAGTCATCTGGTCTGTAACTTACTGCATTTAACTTTACATTCTTTTATTCCAGTCTTATATCCACACAGAACTGGAGTATACCTTATACCTGGAGTATATTATTGGGTACATTACAAACTTTCTGACAGTTGGCATTATTCAAACTCATAATGCCATCTTGCTAGCAAAGTACTCTGCGCCTTCTTCTTCAGATTTAAAAAAAGACAAATTCCATTTTGTTTTGTCTATTAATTTAATTACAAATGTACCTATGAAGAAGAAATTGTAAATGACTGCTTTAATTAATGTATAATTAGTAGCTAAGTCAGTAGGGAGTTGGGAATCGGAGGGTCGCTGGTTCAAGACCCAGTATGGACCAAAGTACACAGTGTGGATTGGTAGCTGGAGAGATGCCAGTTCACCTCAGGGCTGTCAGCTGCTCTTGAGCAAGGCACCGTACCATCCTTTTCCTCTCAGGGCATCTCTCCTTTTATGTAGAATTGTGTGAATAGATCCTGAGTGTGTGTGTGTGTGTGTGTGTGTGTGTATTTCAGGCCTATGTGTAGTGATTTCCCCACTGGGGATCACTAAACAGTATAAAAATTAAATTAAGTCATGCAGGAGATACTATTAATCCTTGTGCATTAATGATAGTCCATGAAGAACTACGTGAATTAATTCTTGAAGTCATGTGTGAATTATTGTACCCTTACTATAAAGTGTTACCCAATTTGCAGTTCAAAGCTAAAAGAAAATAAGAAACCTAAGAAATTAAGCCACCCAATGGCATCAGATGGATAATTTATTTAACCCACACCTGGATTTCATCATCTGAGTGAAGGGAGATTCTGATCAAACCCTTGCACAGCACAGCAAACACCACCGGTGAGCACATCAAATAAAGATTAGCAAAAACTTAAATATGTGTTCACCAATTCATGGTGGAGACATGTGGATACATGTGCGGAGGCTATGCACAGCTAAGTGGAATCTTAAGCTTAGAAAGTATGATGGTAAACCAGCAGTGTTTTTCAAGTCAACGCAGCACAAATACAGAAGGATTCATTCACTTCCTTTCAATTGTGCTTTAGGTGCCTGTGTGTGTGAGAGTGTTGTTTGCACATCTGTTATTCTGTCAGCATATGACGTCCAGGTTATACTTCTTACACACATATACATGCAAACATGGATACCTGAACACTATCACACACAATAATAGCAAGTTGAACATCTGCACTCTGCTCATGTCCCTGGCAGGCAGACGTACAATCCAAATTTAATGAGACTGATCCATCACACAACCACTGATGCACATACACACACTCACACACACCCACACACACACACACACACACACACACACACACACACACACACACACACACACACACACACACACACACACACACACACACACACACACACACACACACACACATATATTTTATCTCTAGCCCATAACTCACCAATTGACTTGTCTTTGAGTGGATAAACCTTGCGCGGTGTACATACTAGAGCCCGACCAAAAAAGGATTTTTAAGGCCAATACAATATACGAAATATTTGGCTACTTAAAAATCCGATATTTCAATATATCGGCCGATGTATTTAAAAAAAAAATCCAGAAACGCGTGACAAAACAAACAGATTTCACTAACATTAGTTATTTGTAGTTATTTATGAGTTCTCACTAAAATAACATGATAGTAATTTGTTTTATTGTCACAACAAAACAGAGGAACATCAAAATATATTAAAGACCAATCACTGCACTGTACAATATATTAAAGTTCTGATAAATAAAATGTATAAAAATACAAACTTAATAGAATAGAATGCCTTTATTATCATTATACACAAGTGCAGTACCGGTGCAATGAGATTTAAGCAACCCCTTTACAGTGTCAACACGAAATATAAAAATATAAAATATAAGGAAATAAAATATAAAGTATAGGCAGGTAGTGCAGAGTGGAATCCTGAGAGCAAATAAAAATATAAAGTACAGGTAGAAAGTATAGTATAGGCTGTGAAATGAAGTCAGTGCATGTGTGAGTTCAGGGTGGTTATGGCCTTTGGAAATAAACTGTTTTTGAGTCTGTTAGTCCGTGCTCTGATGCACCTGTAGCACCTTATTGAGGGTAACAGGTCAACCAGATCAGAGCCGAGGTGGGGGCTGTCCTTGATGATGTTCTCTGCTCTGCTGAGGCAGCGGGAGGTGTAGATGTCCATCAATAAGTTGAGAGGGCAGCCTAGGATCTTTTGTGTTGACCTTACAACCCTCTGCAGCCTCTCCCTGTCTGCCACGGTGCAGCTGCTGTACCAGACTGTGATGCAGTAGGTCAACAGGACCCTGATGACCTTCAGGAAGTGTAGCCGCTGCTGGGCCTTCTTTTTGACCGCTGTGGTGTTGTCTGTCCAGGAGATGTCAGCGAAGATGAGGACGTTGAGAAACCAGAAGGTGTGGACCCTTTCCACACACTCGCCGTTGATGTACAGGGGGGCTAGGTTGATGCTGTCCTCCTGAAGTCGACGATGATCTCCTTGTTTTTCTTGGTGTTCAGAGCCAGGTTGTTCTCCGAGCACCAAGCTGCCAAGTTCAGGACCTCCTTTCTGTAGGCTAAGAGGAAGTCCTGAACTTGGCAGCTTATGAAACTTAAGATATGAAAACTTAAAAGTCCTTTGAACAAAAAGACAATAACCAACAAAAATAATCAGTGTTGCCAACAGGGACGTTGTAGAGAGCCCTCTGGTGGACAGACTATGCAACGCCATCACTAACAGGGACATTGTAGTAGTGTCCTCTGGTGGACAGACTATGCAACGCCATCACTAACAGGGACGTTGTAGAGCGTCCTCTGGTGGACAGACTATGCAACGCCATCACTAACAGGGACATTGTAGTAGCGTCCTCTGGTGGACAGACTATGCAACGCCAACATTAACAGGGACGTTGTAGAGCGTCCTCTGGTGGACAGACTATGCAGCACCATCACTAACAGGGACGTTGTAGAGCGTCCTCTGGTGGACAGACTATGCAACGCCAACACTCATAACATGGTTGATGGTCCGTTTTATTTTAATGTTTAAATATCAGAATAATTTATTAGTCTATATATATATATATATATATATATATATATAAAAAAAAATAAAAATCCCCCTCTCACCCCTTGTGGGGTGGTATGTGTCATCCTCAAGCTCGGGTCCTCTACCAGAGGCCTGGGAGTTTGAGGGTTCTGCGCAGTATCTTAGCTGTTCCTAGGACTGCACTCTTCTGGACAGAGACCTCTGATGTTTACCTGGAATCTGCTGGAGCCACTCTCCCAGTTTGGGGGTCACAGCCCCCAGTGCTCCGATTACCACTGGCACCACTGTTGCTCTTACTTTCCACATCTTTTCTAGCTCCTCTTTCAGCCCTTGGTATTTCTCAAGCTTCTCGTGTTCCTTCTTCTTGATGTTGCTGTCGCTTGGGATTGCCACATCTATCACTACTGCCTTCTTCTGCTGTTTGTCGATCAACACAATGTCTGGTTGGTTAGCTACCACCAGTTTGTCAGTCTGGATCTTGAAGTCCCACAGGATCTTAGCTCGGTCATTCTCGACTACCTTAGGAGGTGTCTTCCATTTTGACCTTGGGACTTCCAGCCCATACTCTTGGCAGATGCTCCTGTACACTATGACAGCTACCTGGTTTATGGCGTTCCATGTACGCACTTCCTGCCTGCATCTTACACCCTGCTGTTATGTGATGTACTGTCTCAGGGGCATCCTTGCACAGTCTGCACCTGGGGTCCTGCCTGGTGTGGTAGACCCCGGCCTCTATTGATCTTGTACTGAGTGCCTGTTCTTGTGCTGCCATGATTAGTGCCTCTGTGCTGTCCTTCAGTCCAGCCTTTTCCAGCCACTGGTAGGATTTCTTGATATCAGCCACTTCTTCTATTTGTCTGTGGTACACGCCGGGCAGCAGCTTGTCCCTCCATGACGGTTCTTCATCTTCCTTGTCCTCACCTTCGGGTTTCTGCAGCCTGAGGTATTCGCTAAGCCCTTCATCTTTGGGGCCCATCTTTCTGATGTACTCCTGGATCTTCGTCATTTCATCCTGGACAGTGGTCTTGACACTCACTAGCCCTCCATGTATATAGTATATATATATATATATATATATATATATATATATATATATATATATATATATATACTGTATATATACTATGATATTTGAATCAGCCATTATTAATGCCGATACCAATAATATCGGCTCGCTGATATATTGGTCGGGCTCGAGTACATTCCCACTTCGTATGCATTCTTGTTTCTTTAAACTGTAAAGCAAAGAGGGGCAGACGCCCAAAAATACAGTATGTCCAGAAGAATAAAAAACATTTCCTGCTCTATTGCACTTTCAAATCATACTAGATAACATTTTCCTACTCACTCAACAGATAGTATGGTACCCTACCTTCTGTTATTTTTATGATTAAAAAAACAAGATATCTATAAAATATTATCTCTGCCACCCTCCAGATACTGGGGAAGATTTACAGGTGGCAAAGCACAAAGCTGTAGGGGGAACAATAACCCAGCTTCATCAGGATCGCCACCCAGCGTGGTGCTCTGGGCCAGCTCACAGGGGAGATTTAATTAAGACCCATGTCAACACGGGTGTAGCATTGTCTTTCAACTCTACCAGTGTATTGCTGTGAAACTAGTTCGTGGCGTCATCCGTGGTGTCATGCTCAAGACAAAGTAGTCATTCACAAGTGAAATTGGGTTTTCATTTTGGCAACATAATTACCCATAAGAGAGAGATAGCAAGCAGTGACAAAGGTATAAAGGGGTGATGATGATTCAAGGATGTAATGACACAGGAGTGACATGAGGGACACCCAACCAGGACATGTGTCTTTTATCCCTTTCTTGCTTTGTCCATGGGGATGCAAAATGTTACCAATTTCCCAGTGTGTGGGTTGTTTTAGTTAACAAGACTGACATGTGGCTAAAGAAATACTTCAGTTTATGCAATGTAGTAAGCAGTCAAACATTTTTTTTAATTTGCGCTGTAGTAAATGTCTCTGTTCTTGTAAAGTGCTTTTCTAGTCTTAACAACTACTCAAAGAGCTTTAACATAGGAACCAATCACACACTGTGGTCAAGGTTGCTGAATCATCAGATAAACAATCACACTCCAATGGCAATTCGGGGTTCAGTGTCTCACCCAACTACATGGGACTGAACCACCAACCTTCCGATTGGAATCCCACATGTATTTAACAGCTGTCCTCCACATCATAGTCCTTGTACAAACAGATGCCTCATTTGCTTACAACATATGAATTACATATTTCTTTACTTCTCTAGCATGCACACACTCAAACTTGTGCACACTCAGCCGTGCATGAGAGAAAAAGATGTATGAATTTATCCACGTCATGTTGTGCCAAGCGGGCTTGATAATCTATAAACACACAAACTTGTCTCTTGGCAGGTGCAAGCTTCTTGTTTTTCCATTTGTGAATGGCTATGCTTTTGAGCAAACAATGAGCTTCCATACAACCACCAATCACTGCACTGTGCAATGAAGTTTGGGAAAAGATCTGTCGGGAGTCTCTCTTGGATTAACATTCCTTAATATCATGCTTACTTTTACTTTTCTTCACTTCAAATGAACATGATGCCAAAGTCATTGTGTAAAGCAATAGTCATAAACCATGACTATAATCAAAAGGCATATTAAGCATTAAAGCTTAAAGGATCATCGTAGATGGAGGTGTGGCAGCACTTGCTGCATAAGGACCCTGTGATATGACTAATATTGCTCGAGTGCAAGTACAACAACAAAAAGGTCACGTGTATCATTGGCTAAGATATATCCAATAACACAACAGCACAATGTTTGAGCTATTATACTGTGTGTTTTACCTATAAATCTACAACGTGACATTGTTCATCTGCTGCAGCGGCGTAGCATCTGCAATGCAGTGTGATTGGTGCTGAGACAGATCTGCAGCCTTAACCGTATCATTGAGCTTTGAAAGGGAATATGTAAACCTTCCCAGTTACAGTTGACTCTAAAAAACACTCATTACACATTCTCACTAATGCTCAGAGGCCATCTACTCACACAAGGGTTCACAACACCCACCCACACACACACACACACGTGTCAATTCAATATTGGGCTTTGCTTTACCTGTAGCTTCCACTCAGGTTTACTTGTGGTAAATTTGTCAGATGCTATTTAATATTGATGAATATTTCAGAACAAGCATTACTCTTGCCTATTGATAACTTTAGGAGAAGAAGAATTAAACATGGAGATGTTTTTTGGTTTTTCTTTGTTGATCTCCTCTCTGAACCATCTCTCAACTTTAAGCCAGCTCAGATCGTCCATTAGAAAAGAACAGATAATGGACTAGCAAACTTAGTTTTAAAAGATAATAACACAACTTTTTGATACAGCACATAATGTGCCTTTTGTAACTCCTCGGAATCCAATCTGCAATGGAAATTGCTGAAAGTTCGAAATCAACTTTTGTCAAAATTGACCACAAAAATTCTTAAGAAAATAAAAATGTAAAAGGAGATTGCATTCCAGCACAAAGGCCAGGCTAACATTACCATTCCAACCTCATCAAGGCCAGTCATTCACATAGGGGAGGAAAGATAGATAAAAAAGATCTAAAACGTCATGAGTGGGGGAAAAAACTACGTTGTGGCAAATGAAAGACATTCCCTTGTGCTGCTGATGGTTAAAATAGCGTATATTGCTAATAGTGTTTAATAGTATAAATAGTGTGTCTAAAGTGTTCCCACGATTGTAAACAAAGACTTCCTTAAAATAATGAACAGTGATGGACCTTAATTAAACGATTGAAATCTCTGTCAGGCATATCAGACGTTATAGCACTAAAGGGAGAACTACAAGGCAACATGGCAACAAGATGAGGCGTTGTTGACTTGTAATGCTTGCTGTCGGCCGACGTTGTGTACCGGATATACAATTATGAAGAGGTATCTTAAATAATGCAGTATTACACAACATACATTCATACAGACATGTTGTCAACACTTGTGACTGGCATTCCAGGATTTATTATGGTGACAATATCTTCACACATTGAATCTGTAACTTGGTTACTTACAGCAAAGTAGGATCCTCAAGGGGGTTGCAGGAGGTCCCCAGGACAAAAGAAAACTCATTTATGTTCACTCATAAGTGACAAAATGACAGAATGGCTGACTATTTAGGTCATAGGTTTCATACACTTTCTGTAATAAAATGTCTAAAAGCAAAAAACAAACTATCAGAGGGGCAACCCTGGGATATAATCTTATTAAAGGGGGGTCTGTGGTCTAATTTCAGTTTATGGGTCCTTGAGTTAAAAAACTTTGGGAACCGCTGACTCATAGTACAGGTTTCTTTTTTCAAGCGGATTAAAGGGTGGGGGGGATGCTGTTCTGTGATGTCTCAGTGGACAATCAATCAATCTATCAAGCTATTTATTTTATTATGGTGTAATTCTAACTAACCTGTAGTTGTATATGAAGGGCCATATTTGAGCTTTTACCTAATTGTAGCAGTACCACCATAGCAAATATCACTTTCCATCTGCTGACCTTAATAACATCATGTTGAAGCATATATTATACAAAATAAAATGTCATACGGTGGACCTGAGACAAGTTGTTAGGTCAGGCTGAGATGCATGCTGTCAATTTGAGTAAAATGACATGCTGCTTTCAATGCCTGGCACAACAGACAACACAAAAAGGAAGAAGCTGTAGAGAGTAAGGAGCGTTTCCTTATTCAAACACAAAGTGGCAACTAAAAAGCTTTGGGGAGTCAAGGTGGTGCATGTACTGTGTTCACATTCTTCCTGGAGAGTTCTTTACACATCATGTAAAGGGTGGGAGTAGCTCAGACTGTAGGGAGGTGTTTTGGGGACCAGAGGGTTGCTGGTTCAAGTCACCGTTCAGGCCAAACTACAGAGTGTAGACTGGTAGCTAGAGAGATGCCAATTCACTTCCTGGGCACTGCCAAGGTGCCCTGAACCTCCCTCAGCTGCTCAGGGCACTGGCAACTCTCCATTTTATAGGACCTTGGCATGTGTGTGTGCATTTCAGGCCTGTGTGTAATAACAACAGAGTGTAAATTGTAATTTCCCCATAGGGGATCAATAAAGTGTATAAATGATAACTTATTATAAATTATCACCCTGTGCCACTCCTGTCTGTCCACCATGTAATTGGTGTAATAAAGGCAAGAAAATGTCGTGCAAACACAAAGAATTATAGTTCTGTCAGGTCCATTAACTCAAGAACCCACACACACGACAATAAAATGGTTTAAGAAATTGTATTTAACAAGACAAAAAACATCCATACTAATAGCTCCATGCTACTCTGTTAAAGTGAAACAAGCTTATCCTCTTAACACAATGGGTTTGGAGAAGGTTGGTTTTCAGCAAGAACTTTTTTGCAAGTGTGCTCCCTAACCCCTTTAGAGTGAGCTACTAGTGGTATTTTGCAGGAGCCTTTCCACTGTTTTAATTCCTTTGAGGATTTTGTCCGTCATGGCTGCATTGCTGCTTAGCCTCCAGCTGGGAGGGTGAGAGCTGTATACAACCTCTTTGTCTGCCAAAGTTGTACTCTTATTGGAGGCAACATTAGGATTATATTTTGGAGTTCTATACATGACCTTTTGCTTTGGAACTGGATTAAGATTGCTGTGACAGTCGGGAGTTGGGTCGGGAACCGGGAGGGTCGCTGGTTCAATCCTTGTACGGACCAAAGTATGGTGGTGGACTGGTCGCTGGAGAGATGCCAGTTCACTTCCTGGGCACTGCACAAGGTGCTCTTGAGCAAGGCACCGAACCCCCAACTCCTCGGGGCACCTTTCCATGGGCAGCCCCCCCCCCCACTCTGACATCTCTCCATTAGTGCATGTAGGGGTCCTGAGCATGTGTGTGTAATTCAGGCATGTGTGTAATAACAACAAATGTGTGTAAATTGTAATTACCCCTTGTGGGCCTAATAAAGTATTTATTATTATGATTGTTAAGTTGATGCAGAAAGAGCACGCTATTGTTTTCCCTTTGCAACGTGCTTCAGTGTGACCAGAATACTGTATGTCTGAACTTAAATAGCTTATTTTTACAACCACATGGCTAGATGCTGATGACTAGGAGATACAGAAGGGACTTCTGGACTGCCTTCATACACAGCCATTTTAAATGTGATTGGGCCAATCTTAATTGGCTGAGCCTGCACAGTAAGTATGTTTTTGCATGGTATCGACTAATGCTGACGTTATTACTAGGGCATCGGCCAGAAGAGGCCGATCCATATTACAGTTTAAAGTTTCTTGGTCAATGTCTTTCTCAGTTACATTCATTAAGTCATGCCAGCCTGCTGAGTCAGCTTTTAGCACCACAGCAATCCCTGGCCTCATGGTGCATTACATACAAATTATTCTTGTGAGTCCACAGATTTTGAGATTTTGAGAATTTTTTGGGGAAAGAAAACAATATGGGTCTGTACTGGCAGAAACCCTGAGTTGAAAGAAAAACTTGGGTGCATCCCTAAACAATGTAGCGCATGAGTCTGTAAAAACAATAAAATGCCAAAACTATAGAGCCCAGTCAGCGGTTTAATCTGTTGTCTTAGAACTATTATTAGTAACTATTGTTACAAAGCAGAAATTGAGCATCAGCGTCAGTTCTGGCAGGCCAAGTAGTCGAGACGCTGCTAACACTATTGGCCAACAACACTGTCTCATCAGCTGACCTGCTCCAGCTGAGCTGCATCAGCTGATCGGCATCAGCTGGTCAACTCCCCGTGCTGCTTAGTGGCTACGCTCAAACAGGGCGCCCTACTTAAAGCAGATTCAGTTTGTTCCTAACTGCTCGCTTCGCACTGCTCGATTGGTTAAGTTTAGGCAAGAAGAGTGAGATTGGTTAGGGTTAGGGTCAGAATATCAAGGGGCTCATGTGGCTTGTCCAGGCTGGACATTGCATTATGACCACAGAGTGGGAAAGCTGTCCCAATTATCATCTGTATTCAGATTATTTTATTGATCCACATCCCAATTAATATTGTATGTGGTTTTCTTTTGCGGGTTACAGAAGTTCTTCCTGGAGACGTTTTGCCACCGTTGCTACGTCTGGAGCTCACCCCCTCATGGGTCACGGAGCCCACATCTGTGCTGCGTTTCGGTTCTACCATCCTCTGTCACGCGCCATACCACAACGGGAGTGTCTCTGATTTAAAGCATCTTGCCTGCCTGACATGCAGATTATATTGTCCCTAAAAGTACAGGAACAATCACATGTGTATTAAACTATTATCTACCTTCCACTCCAAGCACTCCTGTAATTGAACTCCATGCCTTGTCTTTTCTGGTGATGTCCTGATAAAAGTGATTTGTGAACTTTGGAATTTTACAGAGGTTGTAAAAAACAATACAAACAAATTAATACAATTAATGAAACTGTGGGGGGTGACGTGAACCAAAAACATGTCACCAAATATTCATGTAATTCATAGAGCCTTCATTATACTTTACCCAAGGACAGACATGCCAATGTGATTCATTACACAAATGAAAGCATGTTCACACACACACACACACACACACACCCAGAGACAGGAGCAAAGCCTGTTTAGCGATGATGATAACGACATAGACAATTCATTATGACACTCATAAAAGTTTTTCTTTTTTAATTACAGCGTCACACTGATGGCTCTATGACATTTAAAAAGATTTAAATTACTCTGCACAATAGAGAGGCCATCTGAGGGGCTAAGCCAAAAGCAATTTAACATTTTAACACAGTTTTAATCACAGTTTGGCTTGCAACAACAGATAAAGTTTAGACATTCTTCAACTTCACCACACAAAAGCAAATTCAGATCTCTAAAAGTTTTAGATTGAATCATCGTTCATAATTTCTAAATCCCCCACATCTTGTGGGCCTGAGTAAAGATCACAGAAAGCTATGGGGAAAATTTACATGGAATAGATTGCGGCCGCTGATGGCACCATGAATTAAGCCTACACATCACTTCCAACAGCCTTATGCCTCTCCAGGTTGGGTGAGATATTGAACTCATGAGATTACAGCACACATATGTCCATAAAGTTTTGTAGCAGAGTTCAATTTGCAATTTGTTGTAGTCTGGCCTCTACCCTGCTCTCTCTCCGTCTCTCTTATCTTCCTCCCCTTCTGTGCTTAATGTCTCTGATGTTAACAATGTCTAGCATGTAGTTTTATTTGGCTGTTTTTGTCTATCAGCTTGTTGACACATTACCCAGGCCTATTAATTCAGCAGTTAGAAGAGTTAAGAGTTACAGTTTTTGAGCTATTCGTATTGTTAATTCAGTTCTGGAAAACTGAGTTAGAGATGATTTCTTTTGATTTTGCTCATTGCAAAAGCTTACAGTATATCATGGGTATGATTCAGGTCAGGAATTTGAATGTGACAGCGAGAAACCGTATTTGTGATTTAATATCCCAGTCTGTCACTGCTGTTGTTGTTTTTAAACTCACATCTTCAGACCGTTAAAGAAGATGGCATGGTGCTAATTGCTACTGCTAATAACTAGTCACTGTAACTGCGTGTGGCAGATGTATGCATATGCGTACCTTAATTAAATACGTGCAAATAGCACAGGAACACCAAGAAGTTATTTGCTTGACAAAGCAGCTTCAAAGATACTGGTAGAAAGATGTATTTTCTACCTTTGTAAAAGTGCCAGGGAAGCTGTTCCCCCATGCTTTTAGTCTTCTAAGCTAAGCTAACCACTTCCTTGCTCAAATTTCATATTTGAAGCCAATTCTAACTCTTACTACCGAACTCTTAGCAAAGCAAAGATGCATAACGTTCCAAAAAAGTAGAACTATTAACACAAAAGGGTAGTCCAGTGATACGATTGTACAGTTCCATTAAGTTATAGGACTTAAAAGAGACAGATAAAAACAGAATGGTTAATATTTAGTCAACAACTGGATCCTGCATTTCCCATACTGCAACCAAGTGCATCCATGCCTCAGATCTTCCCTGACATGCATTCACCCTTTAAATTCCAAAACAAAGTGAAGCCAATATAGTTATGATAACATCAGGGGTACTTTCTAAGACTTGATAAAGCTCCTGCAAAGCCATAAAAATATTTTGTAGTCATGCAACTAGTACCCTTTGTTACTTTTACTTATGTACAATCAGGGGTGTACCTCCTTTATGAGCATTGAGAATGTATCCAGTAAATTTCTAGTTTAAAAGTTTCAGTGTTCTATTTTCCTACACGCAGATGTGGTGTAAGAAATACATTATGCAGATTTAAGAATGTCCTCCCAAAAAAAAAAGAAAAGAAAAAAGAATCATATCAGCAAGTGCCCCAAAACTACATCTATTCATGTTTACGAGACAAAGCCCACTATTGGTTGAACTAATTATGATTCTTGCTCATCAGTAGCACAAAGGACTGGTGTGACTGGTGACATTATTATATTCCAGGGGTGTCAAATTCGTTTTAGTTCATGCGTCACATACCACTAATTTGATCTCAAGTGGGCCAGACCAGTCAACAACCCCAGAAAGCTCCGAAACTGTATCTGCCACAGAGTTTCTTGTCAGCTTAATGGCAAACTTCTGCCTTCTGCTACCACAGCATTCTATTGTCATAGTAAGAAAAAACATATCCCATAATTCATTGACACAATCAATGCACAGCTACCAGCAGTTTGCTTATGGAATCGAAAGAGTCAAAGAACTACTAATCTAATCTAACAGACGAACAAATAAGTAAATATGATTAGGGTAGGCATTATGAGCAAGCACTGCAACCAACACCTATTTCAGACTGCTGATATGATTTGTTAAGATGTTGTTGTCGGTTGGTCCTTTTGTTGTCTGAAATAGTCTGAAATAAACTGCAAATACAAAAAAAGAAGCAGTTGCAAAGGTTTGATCTCCATCTCATTGAGTGCAACTGCGATGCAATGAATGCAATGAATAAGGGAAAATTAACACATGGACTCATGGGATTCAGGACCTAATCATATAAATGGATCTTTGTGTGGAGCTTTAAGCAATTAAGAGAGGTAACCCTGTCGGCAGTCAGTGGCAGATAGAAGTTAATGGTTACATTGGTGTACAGCTGAGGGAAGCAAATCAGGATTGTGGCAGAAAGATCAAAAGGTTCCAGCTGCTTCAACCATGAACAGCTGTGGGTGCAAAGACTCTGATTTCAGCTGCTTTTAGTCACTGATTACAATCTGTACTGTACTATAATAGAAGCTCAATAGCAAGCTACATACATCGTGGGAACTGGTGAGCTTTCTATCTAAAAGGCATCTAAAATGTGCTGTGAGTGTTTGAAACGTTGTTTTGGCATGTCTCTCTCAAAAAACTTGTACTCTCAGATGGACCCATTATCATCTCCTCAAACGACAATTTCACAAATGCAATACACTCCAGAAAACATGAGTGTGCAGAGAAAAAAAAGGAGAAAGAAAGATAGCCCCAAATTAAGAGAATTGAAGAGGCAGGGATGTGTTGAGAAAAGTAAATTAAAATGCAGACAAAACAGTGGAGAAAGAGATCATTTAATTAGATCTCACCTCAAAACAGACACATACGTATACGTTACATTATGCTGCTGAAAAAGACCAACAAGTCAATGTGTGTAATAAAGAGAGGGTTATTTTTTATCTCAGCTTTCTGTTGCTTATCATATTATATCAAGCTCATTTTTCCCCGAGATGCTGGGCAATAGCTTTGGCAGTGTCTTTAAAGGAATAGGATATCACACATTCAGGTACATCACACACACACATACACACACACACACACACTCCACCTACACTTCAGAAAGCTGCTCAGCACATGGGGAATATGTAAATGTAACTGATGTGGCTGGTTTGGTGAGAGAAAGTATGAAAACAAAATGGATTTAACAACAAAATAGGCCAGAGAAAATGGCTCGTCTTGGAGATTTGAGCTTCAGTGAGATGCACAGTCGATCCACAGTCGGGTATAGCTGCTCTTATTGCTCTTCACCCAAGACATCTCATGGTAGAAGGAAAGCAATCGGTAAGAAAAGGCCAGGGTAAGAAAGCAGCAAGAGATTCAATCAGACAATAGATGCAAAATACTGTGGGACCAACTGAATGCACTTCAAACAGCACAAGAAAAAAAAAGAAGCAAAAAAGCAACTTACCCAAATGCACCTGGGGCTCTGAAGCAATGTGGCATCTCCCCAAAAAAAAAAAAAATAGCACGGCGCTTTGATGTTCAGAGGCGACTGTTCTCTTAATACACTGTTCTACTAGTGGCTGATATTATTGGAGAAGACAGACAAAAAGGTCTGGAGGGATTGCGACAGGTAGACAAGTGCTGTTTAACAAGGCACACTGCAGGGCAAACGGTTTGATGTTCCCCAAGCACATTGGCTCTTCATCCCTCTGCGACAAAAGGCTTTGAACTCCTCTCTCACACGCACAGACACACACACACATGCACGCACACACACACAGAGGACCATGGATTTATCCACGCGTACAAAGCCATTAAGTGTCTGAAGTGGCTGTGTCTGGGAGGCTGGATCAAGGACTGTATTTTTATTTTTTTCTAAACTGTGACAAAAAGCTACAATGGCACTGCTACAAGTGAAACTTCTATTCACGCTTGCAAGACACTTTCCAACTAAGCACTGCAAGATCAGGTCAAAGGTCAAAGCAAAGAGCTTACTGTGGCATCAATACAGGGAGACACAGTGTGAGAGAAGCACCGGTTTATCTGGTTGGAGTAAAGATGTCGGGTTAATGGCAAAGAAGTGATACATCCAACGTACAAGGGTGAAGAACAAGGACAGACAACAAGATGTGGGAACGTCCGTCGGAAAGGACAGAGTCAAGGCACGGCTACGGTCTGTCATTTTCCGCCTCCTGCACACTCTACCCAGATGCCAACCCTTGCCTAAACCAAAGACAATATCTCCATTTAGTTAGAACGTATCTGACTCGATCCTGTTGTGTGCTATGTGTGAAAGGGAAACTCCGGACTAAGTCCAGTCCTGGTTCTCTGGACAATGTCCAGAGTTTATATGAGAAAATGGCTTTTGTGTAGCCTTTTTGTTAGCTATTCAAATACGTAAGTATGTGTTGTACTTACTAACTCTGTTTCCCCTGTTGCAGAAACAACGGCCCAATGAGTGTAGGCTCATTGTTAGACTGGATTAAGAATGGGGGAGTCCACCCACAGACAGTATAGAACTAGTTAATTACCTGACAAACATGGCAACAAGCAACACAGTGAGATCAGCACAGCTGTACATGTTGTTTTAAGTCAACTTTTGAAATAACAACTCTTGATCAATGTGAAAAACTGTTCCTAGCACCTGTTTCTACTGCTTCCGAGTCGACTAAAACATGACAAATATGGCACCCCAACCAGCCTGTGACACAAATTAGCAAGAGGGAGCGGGAAGGAAACAAGGATGAGACGCGACAGAGCAGAATATAAAACAGAGCGACAAAGAGCTCAGGGCTCGATTGGTATGGAGATGAGATGGTAAAGTTTCTCGGAAATGTAATTCTGCCTCGATTTATAAACTGAAAAAAAAAAATGTTTAACCAACATGGATCCTCCATCTCTTTATTAAAAGATGATTAAAAAATCTTGCAAGTTTGGTTCTTTCTGTTCCCACAAAGGTCAGCACTGTCATGACGCTTTGCAAGCTGTCAAAGCTGCAAATTCCCATGTCAAAGTACACCAAACTGTGCAACAGCCAAGTGTGAATGTACCGTACTCTGCAAATTCCATTATTGACTTTGGCTCAAAATGGTTATGAAAAAGGCTGGTGTGACTAATGCTAAAATGTAGTTCATCTGCTGTTTATTCCAAAGTTATGAAATATATAAAATACATCTATTTCAGTGCAGCAGAGGATTATTTCCCCTGTTAAAAACATATCAGACCCAGAGTGCGGCAAATGTAAAAGCTCTCAGGCTGCAGGCTGATGCTTACACACATAGCAAAATAGACACATGGACATTTCACAAATTGTTGCTTTAAGAGAAAATTGCAGATGCAATTGCATTTTCTTTTTCGAACAATCAGCTGAAGCCTACAAAGGCATTTGTTTGGTCCTCAAGAAGCTTTTTATAGTGTGATGGTGAATCTGTGTGAAGGGGTGTACTATAAATGTATGTTATCCAGACTCTACCATCCGTGGTAAGAAAGCCATGCTTACGTGCTCATAGCTGTGTGGGGCACATGTGCATGTGCACGCATGCATAACAATGTTCATCACTCCAACTGATCATACACACATCTCCACCGTTGTAGTGATGAATGACAGCCAAGCAGCCATTAGTGAGTGTGCTCAACACAGACAGGTCACGATGTAATGTAGACCCCAACGTGGCGTGGTTGCACCATCAGTCACGGTCGGCGGGCCAAACGGAAAGCAAGTGGGACACGCTCGGGCCTCAAACAGATAAACGACTTCACCGCACCACGGATGCAGCCATTGTTCTGCTCTGGACCATTGCCTCCCGCCCTCCTTGAGTAGCTGTGTGTAGGGCGGGGTGGGCTATTAACTGTGGGTGGCAGGGAAAATAGAAACATACAGTATGAGCACACACACGGACTAAAGAGTGTGTGTGTGTGTGTGTGTGTGTCTATTGACAGCATGTATAGACGTAATTTTCTTCTGACAAGCGAGAGAAGAAGTCGTCAAAATGCAAAATGAATTGAACTGACTGGCAACTAATTTCCCCTAGATGGAAGAGAAGTGAAGGGAAGAGAAAGGAAGAGAAGAAAAGGGAGATGGGAAGAGATGAAAGAGGAAGAGAAGAAAGAAGAGAACAGAAGAATAGAGAATGAAAGGGTAGAAAAGCAAAGAGAGTTAGAGAAGAGAAGGTAACAGAACAAATGATAAGGGAAGAGGAGAAAAAAGAAGAAAAGAGAGGAAGAGAAAGAGATGAGAAGAGACAGGGGTTGGAAGACAAGAAGGGAATGAGAGAGGAAGGGAGAGGAGACATGAAGGCAGAAGAGAAAAGAAGTGAAGCAGGAAGATGAAAAATGAAGATGAAATAAGAGGAAAAGAAGGGCAGAAAGAGGAGAGAAGTGAAAAGACAGGAGAGAAGTGAATACCTCTGAAAGGTCAGTGTCTTCTCTCTTCATGTGTCTCCCTGATTGAACTTGCCAATTAGCCACAGAGCGCTGCACTCTGCACAATGGATGGGAAACAAGCTAATCAAGGCCGGGGGAGGAGACAAATAGAGACAGACTGGAGGGGGAGAAATTTGAACAGTTACAAAGTATGGCCATTCATTCACATTATTGCAATTGCACTTTATTTCAGTGATTCAGCAATGCTCGACTGTCAGTAATTCATATTGGAATGGAGATGGATTTGATTGAGACTAGTTTGGGGCCAAGTGGACTAAAGGCAGAAGAGAAATCAGGGGAAGGAATGAAAAAAACAGACAGAGCAGACAGGTCTTCCAAACACTGACAGGAAGATGGACAGGAGATCGATGATGAGAGGATACAGTGAGGTGACGCAAATTGGCATGAGGGAAGAAGGAAGGAAATGAAAAAAAGACATGACAGAGCAGAATGTAAAACAGAGCAAGACCATGGGATCTGACGGGTTTCTGGACTGAAGCCACAGGTAATTGAATGTACACTGACTACTAAACTGTACACGTTTTAATTCTGTCAAGATTCACACACTTCTAAAGAAGTGTTTTGCCCGAGCTTTCCAACTCTCCAATGAAATACTAATACAATTCTTTCAAGGTTGACAGCTCCTTAAATAAAAAATCAAGTCTTTAAAAATGTAAGCAATTAACAGCAGCTACTTTCATTAGTAGCACTACTTGGGTTTTGAATTGGGTTTTTGTTCTTGTTTCAAGCACATCTAACTCATCAGCCGTGGTTTTTACAAGAGTTCAGGCTAGCACTGGGCAATATATCGATATTATATCGATATCGTGATATGAGACTAGATATCGTCTTAGATATTGTATATCGTAATATTGTGATATGACATGAGTGTTGTCTTTTACTGGTTTTAAAGGCTGTATTACAGTAAGGGGATGCACTTTTATGAACTTACCAGACTGTTCTAGCTGTTGTATTATTTGCCTTTTCCCCACATAGACATTATGTCCATATTACTGATGATTATCTAAATCTAAGTGTGAAGATATTTTGTTAAAGCACCATTTGTCAACCACAGAATATCAATATCAATATTGAGGTATTTGGTCAAGAATATCGTGATATCTGATTTTCTCCCTATCGCCTAGCCCGGGTTCAGGCCCATGTTCAACAAGCATGCAGGGAGAAATTTAATGTCTAAGAGCACTTTCTCCCCCAGCAGCAGCCCACAACACAGAATGTAATTCATCCAAGAGACAGAGAGTGTCTTTTGTTAGGAGGCGGACGTCTAACTTGATCTGGAGTGGAGAAGCTCTTGATCGCTGGCTCTTAGTATCACTGTAGAAGATGGGGCACGTTGAGTTGAAGTGACTACTCCAAAAAGTGAAATAAAACATGCCATTACACCCGGTAGTATCTGGAACAGTGTAAAGCCGGGCTACTGAGCCTTGGAGTTGCCATTCTCATAGTAATTGGTATTTTATCAATTTATTCATAAAAGTTAAAAGACAAGCGCTGCGAAGCGTGGATTCGTGCCCGGCCGGGCGCCTTGATGTTCTCGCATTACTACGCGCCGGTCACAAATCAATCCTTCTGCTCTACAAACTACAAAACGGCTCTCTTTTTCCCTGTGAGTGTTTGGTTTGTATTTGTGTGTGTTTTTGTCCGTCTCTCTGTCCATCCGTCTGTCCGTCCATCAATCTGTCTCTCTCTCTAAGGGTGCCTGATCACCTGTCTCGTTTTAGACACAACTGAGAAGTCCACACGACAAAAATCATCAGAAACTTGGGTATTTTCCTTTGAAATTGGTTTTATTTTGTTAAGTGTCCAGCTGCACTGTGGCCTTCCTGTTTTTGACTACCTACCTTGCCTGACACAAAACAGTGGAGACGGCGAAACGATTGCTGCACCGCTCCACGCCTCATCACAGCTGGTATGAACTGCATGGATAGTTATATTTTTTGGGATATTTGATCCAGACTGAAATATCTAATAACAGCTACTGGATATACTGTCATGACATTTCAAATAGACACTTTTACACGATTCACAGATGAATCCTGATGACTTTGGTGATCTCCTGACTTTTCCTGTAGCACCACAAGTCTTTTGTCTTGTGTGAACAGCTATGGATTACCATAAAAATCTCAGTTAGCATTCCTAAAGGATAAATCCTAATGACTTTAGTGATGTAGCATACACCACCAGCAGGTTTTAAGTTCCCCCCTCATGCAATCTCCATCCACGTATTAGATGGGCTGACACAAAAGCTTTACATTTGCTATGAAATGTAATGCACACATCCATGTCCTCTTCTGCCTCTGCTCTGTTTTGTCCTAATTACCACAAATTAGCAGGCTATCACATTGAACTAATATGGTGAATATGGTAAACAGAATGCTTGCTGCTGTACAATTGTGCTAAATCACCATGCTAATGTTGAATTTATGCCTTAGCATAGCCAAACAGCAATTCATTTTTTATCAAATATAATAGCAACCTTGTCCAATCTGGCACATTCATTAAACTGTAAAAGAAGCCTTAAAGGAAAAAAAGCCAGCTGAAAATTTAAGATTAAGAAATGGTTAAAAAGAAAGTAAAAAATGGTTCTGGAAAATTTGAAAAACACAAAGAATATTGAGCAAAGAAAAATATGAGATGAATAATTGAGTTAAGTTGAACATCCCTCTGTCACAATGATGTGTCTCTCTCCTATTCTGTTATACAATCTTGTGACTGAACTGCATCACCATGAGCTGGATCAGACACAAACCGAAGAGAGAGAACACAGAAAAGAGACATACAGAGAGACGGACACAGAGAGACAGAGAGACAGAGAGATGAGGAAAGTTGGAGCAAAAAATAGGATTTACCACCTCATCTGTTTCCCTCTTTCATTAAACCATCCATCCTCCAGCCATTTCCCATTTCTCTGTCATTGGATAGCGTTAAGACACACACACACACACACACACACACACACACACACACACACACACACACACACGCAAAAGAAGTCATTGATGGGCACTAAGCATTACTGTGATCTCTCAGTCAGTGATATCGATCTACTCCAACTGGCAGCCTCTCTCTCTCTATCTCTCGCTCTCTCTCCGACACACCCCCACACCCCCACACACAGACACACACTGATAGGAAGATGGTGATGACAGTGACAGAACAGTCTCATCCTGTTGTGGTTGCTGTGGAGAACAACTGGCTGGCAGATAGTTTGGCGGCATATGTTTGTGTGTATGTCCGTGTGTGTGTGTATGTGTATGTGTGTGAATGAGTGTGTGAGTGCAAGGGTATTTACAGAGTTCTGTGTGAAAATACAGGCGGTTTTACGACTGAAACTGTGCTCCTATGTTGATCTGATATCTTAACACAGACAATAATCACATTCCTTTTTAAGGTTTTCAATTTTCCTCTTCCTGTATATGAAAGTATAACAACAATTAAAAGTGAGCCCCCCTCTCCCTCCTTGCTTCGTCTCTCCTCTACAATGAACGTAACTGTAAAGCAGTAATTAAGAGTGTGTTGTGTTACACATCACCGCTAATCCTGCAGAGCCAACTCAATCCACTGTGTTAGCAGATTACTGCTCACGGCATGGCCTCTTGTTATCATACTTACACACATAAAGTACACGCATGCTGCAGGACCCCGGAAATACACACACTATAAGTTTTTTATGTGCTAAAATGGGACTGCATCTTCTATGACACCTTTGGGCTTTTTTGTGTCTGCAATTAAATTACCCTGACTATGCAATTTAGGATAAAAATTGTTGCCTTAATCTTTTTGAGTATATTCATTGTGTGTGATGTTGAATGCCTGAGTTTGTGTGTACACTCACTTGTTTTTTTTGTATGTTGCTGGTATTGTTGCTTTCACAGGGGCCTCTGGCATTCTAAGGGCCCTTGTTTTCCCCGTTTTCATGTCAAGGGCCACACAGGCATGTTTTGATGTAACTCATGACTGTCCTCTCAGGATAAAGGGCAGCATCAGTCCATTCAGCAAAATGCTCAATGACAACATGTCATCAAATCTCTTTAGTAGCTATAGAGACAGAGTGCATGTATCTCAGGACCCCACCGCAGGGGAAAACAGCGCTCTGCTCCCTATTGACTTTGTATTGTGTGAAGGTTCCTCCTATTCAATAGACCTTTTTTCGGAAAAGCACAGCTGAAATTGATACAACGGTTCAATTCCATCAAGTGTCCCAGTGAGCTATTTCAGTGAGTCAGCATGCACAATACCAGGGCCCCTCCGAATTGGAATGCAGCCTTTGTTATTGGTTTTAAATACACTTTTCTTACTATGACATGTCAACATGACTGGCGTGGAAAAGGTCCATTGCGTCTGCAAACAACAGAAAAATGCCTAAAAGCTGCTGTGTGGTGACCTTCACTACCAAGAACAGGGTAAAGAACCCATAACTTAACTGTTGTGTTGTTTTCCATTCGACCATACATCGTCCTCTCTGAAAATCAACACTTTTTCTGTCATTTTTGTCTCTTTTCAACACTTTTTTCAATGTTTTTGTCACTTTTTTTCACTACCGTGTCTCCACATTACTAACATCAACTTATTACCACTAGTTTTACACCTTTTTTGAAAATGTATGGTCAATAAACTAAATTATAATAATGCATACCTACTTGTTGAATTAAAAAAAGCAGACATTATGAATAATTTAGACTAATATTAAGTGAAGGATAATCACAGAATGGTCAACATTCAGTCAGAATAATGTTGTGAAACATTTCAATTTTGATTTTCAAATGCTAAAATAATAGAATAAAACATCCAAAATTCGATGAAAGTAGAATTTGTATATTTCGTTGTACTTGTGAAGCAAATTGTATGTTATTTTTGGGCAAACAGAATTAGGTAGTTAAAAAGAAACCCATATTTCTGATATAGAAATTTATAAAATGGGTCAAAGTTTACCCAAAGACAACACGAGGGTTAAGTTTTCATAAGGTGCAGACACAAAATACTGAATTTTTATGAAGTCAAAAGTGGATACAGACGTGAGGCATCAGCAGGAAGAATGGAGAGAGTGTGGGATCCCGACACTAAGCTAATGTTATTTCTGACATTACGTGTGCAGCAAGCATTTTGTTACCAAGTCAAATATACAAGTGTCAGTTATCTATTTCCGTACATTAAGCTAACACACATAATGAACGTCAGGTATATTGTTTCATTGACATGAAGTCGTAGTTTTGATACATTTTGCTCTGACTCTTGGTTTCCATTTGAATCTATTGTAACTACTATAATCCAAGCTAACAGGTAACAAGCTATAAGCTGTCTTTCTCCAAGAAGCAGCAAGCTCCAAACCTTTGACTGCTTTCAAAGCCTACAGATGGTGAGTATTTGATACTTGAAAGATAGATTTTAAGTGGAGTATTCCTTTAACGTCTAGTCTAGCTAGCTGTCTGGATTTACCCTTCAGAGATCTAAGGACCAGGTAACCATAGTCCTCAGAAATCCACCAGAGGTTAGAGCGCCAACACAAAGGAAGCGGAGGTGACGGACATCCGGCCTAAAATGAGGGACATCCCGCAGATTTTGTGATGGCACATGAACAATCCCAAATGAAACGTCGTTGACATAGACATTCAGTCCCTTTAAAAAACTTTTGAGTCCTTTTGCATGCTGCGATACAGGTAATGTGTGTACTTATCACTGCTGGAGGAAAGTACAGTATAGACCTATTTATGGGTCGCTATCTTGTTGAATGGGGGGAATTTAAATAAAAGTACTGCATCAATAAAGCACTTTGAGCATTCCCTCTGTTGAGTTGATGAAATGTCAATACATGTGGGAAGGTTACTCAGGAGCAACATTCACCCTTAAACAGAAAGGGACATTCACAGCAGGATTTCCCTCCAGTCTGGGGTGGAAGGGGGTTAGGGGACCTGTAAATGTCCTGCCCTGGGGCCTGCTGTAACTGACATCTTTAGCAAACTGACTATAGATCAGATACTTGTGATATTGTCTGTTATGGAGTCCCAGAATCTCCTACTTAAAAAAAAGCCTTGTTATAACAGTACAATGTAGGGTTGGAGAAGGTTTCATAAGACCCTCAAGTAATAGCATTCAGCTGTAGACCAGCGTGTAGTCCTTCAGACAAGGCTGTAAAAAATACATCCTCAGCTAACCCTCAACTGGAGCTGTAAGTGCATGAGTGATACTAAATTATTTTGTATTTTTCATAAGTCCAACGGATTTACCTTGCAAACATACTTTCTGCTTTTTTAAATGAATAAGAATGAACTGACGTTTAGGTTTGACAAAGTAGGAATTGTGCTGCAGTGTCATATGATGCCATGCATAGTCAAAAATAAGTGAGTTATTGTTGGTAATTTCATAGCTAGACGTAGTGCAAAGTGGTGTAACTGAGCCACATGTTGAAACAAAAAAGGAATACATCGAGTGGTATTTCAACCATATTGCCAGATTGATATTGAACGATTCTGCAAAATGCCAAATGACATTCAATGCCAGTGTTTCTTTTTTCCCTCTTTACAATATCTGTGCATAGAAACTACAGTATGGTCAGCGACAGATTGTGGTTATAGTCCATGAAAAGTTAATGGTTTGTGACAGGATGCAAACTTTGGTCTACTGCATGAAAGTCAGACAGGCTGCTCTCTCATCCACAGGCCTGTCCTCCACACCCTTACTTTCTGCCTTGCAACATAAAGGACATATATTAACCTTTAAACACTGTTTGTTGCTAGCCCCCTTAATTTACTGTTCACGGTCAAATTTGACCGGACAGTTTTAACTGGTCTTATTTTAACAGAAATACCAATAAAAATGACAAAAAGCATTTTTAATAGAACATTTATTGTAAAAGTACATTAACATCTATAACAGTGTGCGTGTGTTTGTGTGTGTGTGTGTGTGTGTGTGTGTGTGTGTGTCTGTGTGTGCTTGCATGCATGCGTATGTGAACCTTGGTGGTTCACATGCACAAATGGCAACATGACAACATGAACTGTGTGTTTGTGTGTGTGTGTGTGTGTGTGTGTGTGTAGAATGGGCTCACAAGTACAGGAAAGCTGTAGGAGTGTATGTATGGAGATGTCTTTCATCTCCTGATGAAAATGATACTCTTTCCCATTCATTTCTTATGGCGGTGATTTTTGACCGTAAACATAAGTTGAATAAATCACTCACTATTCAAAGAAAGTAGTCACAATGAATTGTATGTGTTCACATGCCATTTGTTAAGGATAGAATAAGGTCTTGAAGCAATCTGATGAAAAATGCCATATTTATGGTACAGGGAATGTGTAAATCTGTAATTTTTGTCCGTGATAGAAGGTTATCACTGAGTGTTGCCATTAGAAAGTAAATTGTAAGGGGTGTAATCACCAAAAATGAATGTAGAATTCTTTGGAAACTGGGTTGGGTATTTAAGTGGCTGGCTCATGAGTTACCTCATTTCCTTCTCTTTTCACTTACTTTTCATCATGACACTGTGCCAGTTTTCTGCTGGGGAAATAACCCTTTCCCAGTGTATGAAACACTTCAGTGATTTCAAACGAAGAGCCACACAGGATTAGTCGTGGAGCACAGACACAGATTAGCTGCAAAAGGAATTTGAGTGAGTTTGGGAGCTGACATCTCCACAATCTGTTCTATTCTGGGTGGAAATTACTCTATACGGGTATGTGTACTTAGCTATAATGGAAAAAAAAAACGGTTTACAATTGAGCACTGAACTTTCATGTAAGAAGTCCCAAAGAAGCTTTGTAAGAATGTAGGTACCCAATGATGACAGCCAAAGCAATGATCCACTTCCTCATTTTCACTGTATGCCAATGTGTTCTTGTTTCCAAGTTTTCTTCACACATTGCCTTTTTCAGCATGTAGCTTGCTGGCTTGAAGTTGTTTCCCATAGCAGATGGATTTTAAGAACGATAACACACAGAGAGCGGAAGGAAAGGGGCTTTGAAGTTTATACTGGAAATGTACCTGCAGGTACTGGATCTCCAAACTCTCCATCTACTGACCCTGCTCTCCTTTCATATTGACCAATTATAAACATCCCATTGCTGGTTTAGTGTTACGTAGGAAGAGATATAGATCTTTGGACTATTATATGTAAAATACATGATTGACATGCTTATTGTAACTACAAAGACTAACCTTAACCTCCCTCCTGAACCTTTGTTATATTTCCTTTTCTCTTTGGTGTCTCACTGTCATCCATGTAAGACCCACTACAGCTCTGACCTTTGTATCTTTTCTATTGCGTGCTTGTATTGCTGCTATTGTAGCAGTCAGTGTATAGAATGTAAATGGAGAATGTAGATGCGGCTATTACAGAAGTCTAATTTACAGTAACTGATTTGTTGCTGCACTCTATCTTCCGTTGAGCTGGTACAAGCCGACGGATGATCTGACAAATACCGTAGTACATGATGCCAGCTCCACTTTCTGCATTGGCCGCCACTGTAGTGGCTAGATAAGAGATCATGGATGCTATTGTGTGTGTGTGTGGGTGTGTGTCTGTGTGTGTGTTGTTGTTCAGAGAAAGAGAGAGAGTGAGCAAGACAGAAACAGTGGCTTCCAATCTTTAATTCTGAACCTGTCAGTATTTAATCAGATGAACTGACTTCCTCTGGTTCAAACAGGAAATCAATCACACTGAACTACTCTTTTGGTGAGCCATGTAGTGTTTTGAATGTGTGTGTGAGTGTGTGTGTGTGTATCTTTTATGTTCATGTCTTATTAAATCTCTATTTTATAAATGTGGCATTGCACATTCCATGTTTGTCTGAGCTTTTGTGCATATGTGTGGGTGTGTTCGCCTGTATGTGTGACTGACGGGATGCTAATTCTCACACATGTGTGTGTTTGCATGTGTGTGTTTTAGCGTGACGTGTAAAAGGGGGTTAGAAGACATATTCATTGATCTGTTCGACAGTCTCCTCATGTCTTTAACATGCTGCCAGATTGCACAATCACTCACATTGATAGCATGAGAGAGAGAGAGACAGCGAGTGTGAGAGTGAGAGTAAGAGTGAGAGAGAGAGAGAAATGAGTCTCCACTGTCGAAAAAAAGGTGATGCTAAAAGAATAAGTAAAGGTGAATAAAGAAGGCATATATCAACAACTGTGGCAAAATGTAATAGCGTGGAAAGAACAGGGAGGGGAAAAGATAAAGGAAGAGAAAATTGGAACGTGATCAAAAACAGCTGGCGTCGACGTCGGGAGAGATAGATAGCAGCAAGGAATGGAAGAGGGTGTGAAACCACAGGGAGAGAAGAGAAGAAATGGTAATCGTTGGAAGAAAGGAAAGTAGGTGGATGAGGTGTGGAAAACAAATCAGCCAGTGTGTTTGTGTGGTGTTTGATGGTCTTAGACAGTGTGTTTGTGGCCATGACACATGTGCAAACACACTGATACAAGATGATAGCAAACACTTCAATCCCGTTAACATCATAGGAAAAATGTGGCCACTAGACATACAGAAAAAAAAAAGATCTTGAGAAGTAACAAGTGAAATGAGCAAAAAGCAGCTCTCCTGTGTGCTCAGCATATTAGAGGAGGTGCTGCAGGGTAGCGGATAGACAGGGGAGGTCTGACACCACACATACGCTCATACTGACCCTCCTACATACGCTCACAATTACGCACACACACACACAGACACACATACACACACATGCGGACATTAATTGACCCCACTGCAGCAAAAATCCAGCAGAAAGGCTAGACATGAGGACTCTGCCCTGTGGCCTCTACCCACACACAAATAAATAGGCTACTCGTATCACAACAATGCACACTTCAATTAAGGAGCTGCTTACAGGGGAAATATGACTTAAGCATGGCACGCAACCTTCACTGAGAAGAAGGAGTCATGGAAGAAAGATGTTATCAACCTATTAACATGCAATTTATTTTAATGATATGGGTCACTTTGCATAAATACTTCTGTTATGAGTGAGTGCTACAGGCTCACGCAAATATTACTATAAAAAGTGATGTGTATCTGACTTACAGTAAAACCCTACTCATGTAAAAATATAATAATAATATTCACCCAGGTGATGCATCTGCCAGAGTCTGTTGGCACATTTTCACGCCCTGTTGATTTAAAGGAGTAATTTTAAACCCTAGAGCCATATTTTTCTTAGCTGTATTTGTTTGGACTAATGAGAGTCCAGGATACAGAGCATTTCAATGGTGGTCAGACAATGCAATGCATTGTGAACCAAATAATCACTTGGAGTTAAAGCAATATTGCTCTACAATCTCTGATTCAGATTTTTTGATTATACCCTAAGAACATGTTTGCCACTCAAGTTTTCTGCCCAGTTTGACAGCAGTGTCATGTGGCTTTCTGGATAAAGTCAGGCTCACCTGAGGATTTGATGCAAATGCCAAGCAATAACACTTCACACGCCCTGATTTAGATCAGAGCAAACAGATGATAGTTCTTAAATTCTCTTGGAAAACAAAGATACCATTGAACATATTCTGCCCTACTTACCTTGAGATTCGTCAAGCAGCCCAACATCATACCTAGGGTGATGCCACACAAGATTTTAAAAGAAAAATACTGCATTGTTTTGCATCAACCAATTGTAGCTCAGCGTAAATTCTTTCAGGAAGACCTAACTTTTAATCAATGCACTCCTGAAACAATTCAGCTGTTATCCTAATAAATGTATATTTTATCATGCTGTGTATAACTGTCGCATGTCGGCAGCTAGTCTCTCCTGATTGAAATGTATCTCAGTGTAAATCCGTTCAGGAAGCTCTAACTCTTAATCAATGCTCTACCTAACTCGGATCAGCTGTTGGAGGCGTTCACCTTCCTGCTAAACCTCCAGTCATCTACTCCAGCTGACCGGTCCGGAGCCTCATTCGATCTGGTCTTTGGGCTCCTTCGTCGCCACCACCGGTGTCTAGAGTCCATCAGGGGGGTCTGATGGTTCTCTACCCCTATATATAGATGTACGAAATATTCGTATAGTGATGGAGTCTAATCGCCAAAGACTTTGTACATTTTTTTGAGCTGTACAATACACCTTATTTGCATATTTGCAAACAAGTCTCTCCTGATTGAATTGAAGACAAAACTGCCCACAGCCCATAATATTTTTGAATCAACGACATGATGGTGCCAATTGATAAAACCAGAAATAATCAATTATGCCAAACGTGAAGTTGTTGGATTGAAATATTTGTTTGTTATTAATGGGACAATCGTGTTACTGTTGATGAATCAATACATTAAAATAACGTGACCATTTCACGAACTACCATGGTTGTTATATACATACATACACATACATAAGGCTCTAATATATATTTCTTAATCACTGTATTGATTTGTACATTTTAGGTCAAAAGGATGAAGCCAATCGCTATCTGTTATTCTGTATATTTCCAACTCTTTGATTTATTTTTCATTCTCATTGCCAGTCCTGGCAAATATCGCTTGTCCATTGGGAATTGAACCGCTAAAACTATGCCTGTAAGATACGACAAAACAAAAACTCTCCATTATCACAATAATGACACCTTGGTAACAACATGAGACAGCGATTTATTCTCAGTTGTTTAATTTGAAATGCTCTGACCAGGAGTATTACATTCAATCTGACAAAGACTTTCACTGTGAAAACATACTTTCATACAGGAATGCTCCCCTTCACCTTCACCTCTGAATACTAAACCATGACAGTATGTGATATATTGAAATTAGTAATCCGTTTTTCAAATCACTGAAGTATTATATAGGCCCTCAGTCTGTAAACAAAGGAATAAAGCCTGCGTGGATTGATTCTAACCCAACACCCATTTTACACTAGCTTTTATGAGCTCCACCAACCAGCTATTTTCTGCACTGTAGGTTTGTTGAGGAGCTAGAACACGTAATAGCTGCAAACAGAGTAATCATAGAAATGTCCACCTTTACATATTGAGGCGCTAGGTGGGAAAAAAAGAAATAAGAGACAAAAAAACACGTACTTATGGATTTCTTATTAATAGCTGCAGGCACTTTTACTTCTACCTCACTGCTTGACATTATAATAGTGGCATTTAAGTACCATGATGAAGGTCACTCTGAACCAAATACTGCAGTTTATATATTTCAACATTAGTGCATAGTTTGGAGTATGAACACAGCTGAGGATACTAGTGTTAAAATTTAGAAACGGTGGACCGTAAATCCATAAATGGAGGAGAGGTAAAATTGTAAAAGAGTAGGAATTCCATTTAGAAGGTGAGCAAAACACTAAAAATCTAATTTCTTGCTCAGAAATTGAAATTGATCTTGGCACAAACTGTTGCTGCCAAATACAATGAATTATTTACAGTGACTTTTTGGAAGATGTAACTATGCAAATGGATTAACACAAAGACTGGGAACCAAAGGTGTTTCTGTCCATCTTGGTCTGTCTACCCATGGAAATGAAGTAGTAATAAATAGATAGATAGATAGATAGATAAGGGTAGACATATAGATAGATAGATAGATAAGGGTAGACATATATATAGATAGATAGATAGATAGATAGATAGATAGATAGATAGATAGATAACGGTAGACATATAGATGGATAGCTAGATAGATAAGGGTAGACATATAGATAGTCTAGATAGATAGATAGATAGATAAGAGTATACATATATATAGATAGATAGATTGATTGATTGATTGATTGATTGATAGATAGATAGATAGGTAGATAGATAGATAGATAGATAGATAGATAGATAGATAGAAAGATAGATAGACAGATAGATAGATAGAAAGATAGATAGATAGATAGATAGATAGATAAATAGATAGATAGATAGACAGATAGATAGATAGATAGATAGATAGATAGATAGATAGATAGATAGATAGATAGATAGATAGATAGATAGATAGATATTTGCGGTGCTGCTTGCAGGTGTGAAGGCTCTGCCTCTGTCCAGCCCTTGGTGTCTTCACCGTGCTGCTGTGGGACCACTGTCTCCTCTTTCTGAGCCTGCAGTTATTGGCTTTATTCCCTTTAAGCACAGACCACTGGTGTTACGTGAGGAGTCTTTCTCACACCTGTCCAAGCCTTGATCAGTTACAGATTTGGTAGTTTGTCTCTTGGTTTAATGCTGTACTTTAATGCTGATTCATTGGAGACAAATGGAGGGCAACAGTGTATAATTACATACTGATTGTAGGGACATAATTAAACGAGCTGTAATAAAAATTAAAGTTGTATGACAGTGGAGTAGAGAGAGTAAAACGTCTTTGTGTACATATCAAAGCAAAGATCCAGCATTTTAGGAAAAAAAAGCCAATTAATTTCCCTAATCAGAGTTTGATGAGAACATCAATACCACTTTTATATCTGTTCTAAATATGAAGCTGGTTAGCGTTACATTTTAATTTCTTTCCTTTTTTCATTTTCAAGATATTTTAAGTACAGCAACACACAGAGAGTGGAATGTAAGGGGAAAAGTCTAACATCTGAGGCTTAATCCTGGAAATGTACTTGATGATCCAGACTTTTGAAAAAGGGTAACTAATCATTGGTTACTCTTTCAAAAACAGTAACTAATCATTAACTACCCTTTTTGTGTACTTTATTGTAAAGTGTTAGCATTTGCTGTTACCAAATTGAGAGTAAGTGTTTTCACAGCGGATCATACAGTAACTGTCTAGCAGCCTTTGAACCAGATTCCTTGGCCAGAACAATTCCACAGCACATTTAAGAGTTACTGAAGTTCAGAATTGGGATATATAGAAACAAAACTGGAGTTGGCAAACCATTGGTGGAAAGACTTGGAGTCACCGAGAATTAGCGCATAAAAGCAAACTTTCTGTTAAAGCAAATGAAAAGAATAATCAAAAACGCCTCTGGAAGCTACATCATTGCAGTGATAGTGGGAGCAGACTTTACAATTGTGATGTGTTTTTGAACCATTTACATAAAAGATGCTAAAGCAATGAAAAGAAGGGGCACTGACGAGTGTAAAGGTGCAAAGCTAGCTAGCAGTTAGGGAGCTGAAGATTGTGCGTGCGTCTGTGTCTGCGTGTATTTATTCTGTTTTTGTAAGACAGAAAAACTAAATGCAATGAAATGAGCCAAAAAAACATTAAAGTGTCTTAACATTGGGTTTGTGTGGGTTAATGCGGTTAACCATCCATGTGTACTCATTGTGTATGCATAGAAGACCAAATAAGCACTATCTATGCTCTTTGAAGGAACAAATGGATTCAGACTCTGTTTCATCTCGATAAACAAAAGACAAATAACATATGCAGCTAACAGGCTCCCCTCACTGCCATCTGTCTGGATATGGAATGGTAATTTGGCAACCCAGAACTCACAAAAAGCACATTGTTGTATTTTGTATGTTGATGTATAGAATGTACTGTATGTATGTGTATCCATGTGTTTGAGACGTGAAATAATGCAAAAGCATTTTTTTTTTTTTTTTTACTGAAGAGCCTAAAAACAATTAATTTTGAAAAATTCTGCATGCATGTGTATACGTGCTTTGTTCTGTTGGGAGAGGCAAAAACGTGTGAGATCAACTGACAGTTGTCGTGATTAAAGCCAGCTGTGATTCTTCATTAACCAAAATCCCACACACATGCCCACGGACACACGCACGCATGCACACACACACACACACACCCACCCACACACACAGATTGGGATAGACTCTTGTGAACAAAGTGCTGGCCCGATATCCTGATTTTCAATTTTCATCTTTGTAATAGTTCTGTCAAACAAATAATTGACCTAACTTGTACAAAACAAATAATGTCCCAGCTCAGGTAACTTAATCCTGGTGATTATTACACCATAAACCACTATTTACACAAATGTTCTAAAGTTTGCAAACTATTTATAAAGAAGATGTTTCTTCTACTGTGTTTTGTAAAAGTTATTAAACTGAACATTAAAGAAAACAAGAAACATATCTACCATGGTAACTTTGAAGTAGTGTGACAGCAGATTTAAAGACACATAAACATATACAAATGAAAGCGTAAACCATTTTGAAGATTGCTAAATAACTCTCCTATGCTTTACAGATCCCAAGCTCATTCGTTCTGCACCAGGAAGTCAGATAGCTCTGCTAAAATGGCGCAAAGGATTCTCTTTCAAATATAAAGATGGAAACACATCTCTAGACTTGGCATTACAGTAAGAGGAAATCATTTAAGAAGACAGAAGAAAAATTTAACCTTTCACTAAACTGATGTTGGCAAAGCAGGGGCTGATGTTGCAGTCTGCAGGCTGGAACTGGATTTCAAAATACACTTCACATAACTTGCAAAGGGAAAGAAGTGTTAGACATCTCTGACTGAAGCTAAGATGTGTCAAATGGCTGTGTATAAATACTGCAGCAGTTTGGAACAAACTGATATTTTTTTTAATTCATTGAGAAGCAGCCTCTCTTTCGCAGGAATGCCTTGATAACATTCACAGTTACACATTCGTACGCTGCCCAGTGCAACCACAGCCATGAAGACTATGTGTCACACATGTTATAATGCTTGTCTAGCTGCTAGCCTGGCATTCTCTCATACTCTGCTTCTGACTGGCTAGTAGTCCTTACCTAGGTACTGTCAGGGCCCTCATACTCTGCTTCTGACTGGCTAGTAGTCCTTACCTAGGTACTGTCAGGGCACGTCCTCATACTCTGCTTCTGACTGGCTAGTAGTCCTTACCTAGGTACTGTCAGGGCCCTCATCCTCTGCTTCTGACTGGCTAGTAGTCCTTACCTAGGTACTGTCAGGGCACGTCCTCATACTCTGCTTCTGACTGGCTAGTAGTCCTTACCTAGGTACTGTCAGGGCCCTCATCCTCTGCTTCTGACTGGCTAGTAGTCCTTACCTAGGTACTGTCAGGGCCCTCATACTCTGCTTCTGACTGGCTAGTAGTCCTTACCTAGGTACTGTCAGGGCACATCCTCATACTCTGCTTCTGACTGGCTAGTAGTCCTTACCTAGGTACTGTCAGGGCCCTCATACTCTGCTTCTGACTGGCTAGTAGTCCTTACCTAGGTACTGCACATGTGTGACTCCCAACAAATATGGTACAGAAGTGGGATGCCTCACTCTGTAGCTAAAACAGAGAGCTCAACACACAGGGTGAAAAGAGGAGCTGCAGCATATACAGTATATGGTGTTTTTTGAAAAATAAGCCATTTAAACCTATTCTGCTACAACCTCTAAATACAATTATGAATTTAAAAAATGAGCATAATATGAGCACTTTAACAGTTTTTGATACTTTGTCACATTCTAGTCTACACCAAAAAGGTTGAGGTTTGATTCCCATCTCTAGTCAAGCATGTACCAGGCTTTTTAGGGTTTATAACAAAAAAGCATGTATGACTCATGTGGCAAGAGTCCAATGGAGTACGTGTTTCATTGTTCCTTTCATCTGAGTAGGTCAAGTAACAAATGGATAATTGGTTTGGATAGAATCTATTTTTTAACATTATGTGGCTGCCAGAGAAGAAAAAAGGCTGCCAGAGAAGAAAAAAGAAATAAATAAAAAATAAAATAAAAATCATTATAATAATTAGCTAAAAGGATTACAGTACTCTCTTGTCTATTTGATACAGTGTTAGCCGGCTAGAAATGATTAAAGTGAAGGGGGTTCTACCTTAACTAAAAATCTAAGTTTTAAAAGCAAAAGCAAAATATGACTGTGGCTTTTTTCAAAAAGGAAAGCTCTGACAAAGAACTAGTGTGAGAAGGAGCAAATTAATGTTTTTACTAATTAACTAAATGAATAAATCCATTGATCATTATGTCAAAGGACAGTGTCAGGCTGGCTGTTTTTAGAGGGGATGAAGAATCTTTGGGGGAAATTAATAGAGCACTCACTGTCAGGGTACAATGGCCGACTCAAATGAAAAACTCAGGAAACAGAGTAAAACGATAAGTAGGTTTATTGTTCAGCAAATAGTGCAGCAACGGTACAAAATCGTCAGGCAGTAGACGTGGTCAAAGGTACAAAACAAAGAGTCTGGGAACACTGGAAACAAATACACACAGGGAAAACCGCTGGAAAGCGTGACACACAAGGTACTACAACAATCTGGCAACGGGTGAGTGAACAAGAGGAGTATACATACACTAGGACTGGGGAAGACAACTGGTGTGACACATTAAGGATGGGACAGGTAATCACAACAGCAGGAAAACAAACAAAGACGGGGAGACAAGTGACCTGGAACGCAGACAAAATGTGAATATCAAAATAAATCAAGAAATCCATGAAAACAAACAAAATACAAAATAAGAGCGGGAGCTGGAGGTGACACTCACTTGGTTCTTTTTTATTATTATTCAATGACTTGTGAAATGGATTCGGATATCAGAGGCTAGACTTGCACACATAGACAGATTTATGTTAGGGGAAATAAAACCAGCAGGGAATAGTACACTTGTTTTGAATGCTGTGCATTAAAAATACACCCTGGTGAGAAGAATGGAAACTAAAAAACCTGGGTGACATTTATTTGTCCACACAGGCAAATGTGTTTTTTTTTAAAGTATTTATTCCTTGGAGATTTACCCGCATCTGAGCCAAAACCACTTTGTGCCTAAATCCATCCCTAACTCGTACCCTCAAAACACAACTCCTAACTCTAAAATGTAATAGTACATTCATCATATATACTGATATCACTTTCAGACACACACACACACACACACATACACACACACACACACAACCGTCCCTTAAAGAATGTCAGAGGCTGGCTCACGCTGTCTAAAACTGTGCCTCCACTCCAACTAAATCCCTGAAGTGAGAGTGAAAATAAGAGTGAGAAAGTAAGAGAGCAAGAGGGAGAGACAGAGAGACAGAGAGGGAATGAGATGGGATTACAAGCATAATGCGAGCAGATGGAGGGAGGTCGAGGATCCAGCAGGACTTTCCACTCCAAACGGATTAAAAGACTTCAACAGAGCCACCAACAACCAAACGGATGCAGCGTTCCTCTCGCTCAATACACCGAGCTGAGCCGGGCTCGTCCCTTGCCGCCTGCTGCTAAGCCTGGAAATGAAATATTGCCGCCTTGCAGCATGGCACAGTAAATAGTAAGGTCATGGATATGTATTTTAATCCACTGCCCCAATCTTCCCCTCCTGTCAAACACTTGAACACATAAACACGTATGTTGTTGTAAACCTATCCATTTAGGAGACATTAACACTGATTCTGCTCTTTACACGTCTCATTCTTTTAGTTAAAACACATCACAGTTCAGATGTAGATGCATCCAAGACGCATTCAAGATTAAATATCATCCAAACCAGCACTGGCCACAAAGGGATTTGGCCACATCAGCAACAATGTGTCATGTGTCTGTACACTTCAAATACATTAAGCCATTTTACACTTTATATCTGACTCATCCTTATTGAAATTATTGGATTTAAATACACTTTAAAATGCACTTTCTATGCACTGAACTTTAATGCATAAAAATGCACATGACACTCCTGTAACTGCCTCTCATGTCATTTCTATATTTTAACCTGATCTCACTGAATTCTGTGAAATGAACACTGTCCCTTAATGCTAAAACTTGCCCCATTAACTACAGTTTTAGCTCAGTGGAAGCTTGTACACATAGCTGCAGCTGCTCCATGTTGCTAGCACTTATTCAGGTCGGGGTTTTTTCAATCGACAGTACTCGCATATGCGATCAAGATGAACATAAAAATTGGTCGGAATTCCCCTTTAAGTTAAGGAAAGGGTTGTGGGTGGGACGGACAACTACTGGTTGTGTTTAGGAAAAGAAGAACGGGACGGGCGTGTGCAGTGGATGGGTTGAGTTTAGGAAAAGAATAGGATGGTTGGTTTTAGGAAGAGAACAATGGGTTAGTTTAGGAAAAGAACGGGACAGTTGGGATTAGGAAAAGAACAACGGGGTAGTTTACGAAAAGAATGGGACGGTTGGGTTTAGGAAAAGAACGGTACGGTTGGGTTTAGGAATCATGACACGCAGGACACAATCCCCGGTCCTGTGTTGTTTGACCTAGCCACCCTGACCCCCACGACCAACCTCCTAACGCCGAGTTTCGGGCTACCGTTGTTGCTCTTAATACTACATCATCTTCTCATTAACTTTACTTTGGAGTTGTTTCCCATGGTGACCACACGGAATTTTCACACATTCCGTGCCACCACCACATATGGTGCTGGTAACAATTCATGATCATTTCAAGGAATTCTGTGAGACCAGGCTGCTACAGTATATTTACATCTTGTTAAATTGACAATAGCCATGTTTTGTTTTGTTCCCCCTCCACCAATATATGGTATTATTCAAAACGTCACCTGTGTTTTATCACTGTTAATTTGTAAGAAAAATATAATAACAAATTCTGTCAGAAAAGATGAAACTAGTTTAACTTTTGATAGCGTTCAGGGAAAAACATAATCCACTAACTCATTTTTGTTTTGCTTGTAAAAGTTGTTCTACTTGAAATAAAAAAATTTAAAAAAGGTTTTGGAGACATCTGAGTGCCTCCTTAAAATCAAACAGCAGCTGTAGCCTTCTGATGCTCGATAAAGGAACTCTCAGAGGATGCCGTGATACTGCAACAGTAAAGTGTTACATTCAACACTGAAGACGTATCGTTTTCCATCAATTTCATCATGTGTTGAAGGAAATGATTGGGACAAATAGCCAACATTGTTACTGGCAGTGCAAATTAGCATTGTGTGCCGAGAGCAAGCTCAGCTTCTTCGCTGCATCAGGACAGTTCACATTACCGAGACCAATAGGTCATATTGATTAGGTCACTCCCCCGGGAAAATTAGGTTACCCGGTCTTAATGGAACAAGCTGCAGAACTGCTCTTCCAGTCAAGTTAAGAACAGCTATATATATATATATATATATAGCTGGATGCATATATGAATGCGTCCAGCTATATATATATGGATGCATATATGAATATATATATATAGAACCAAGCAAACACTGAGCGAGCTCTTGAGCGAGCTCTTGAGACTAGACAATAGAGTGCAAAAACAATATGAGTTTGCACTTGGTTCTATATAGAACCAAGTGCAAACTCATTCATATTGTTTTTGCACTCTATTGTCTAGTCTCAAGAGCTCGCTCAGTGTCACAGTACATTATCCCAGTGTTTCATCCCCTTACATATGCATTTCTTAATGTGGATCTGGCTGCATGTTAACTCACTGTCTCTCTGCTCAGTGCTTTTTATCCGCAGGTGATAATTAACCTGTTGGTACGGTGGCCGTTGCGCGCCACGCTTCTACCCTGACATCCCAACATCTGTTGCTGCTGACACATTCACTCTGTCCTAATTATCCAAGCACATGAATCATCATCAACACTGATGAGCTTCACTCAGTTTAAACTCTATTGTGAACACCAGGCGCTCTGATCCCGCTTAGCCTGATCTTTCCTGTTTTGCAGGATTGTAACTGGTTAGTGCGTGGACGTGAGTCTGCCTGGTACTTCAGTGGTTAGCACTCAGTCACCACAGCAATAGGATTCCTGGTTAGAACCCCTTCAGAGCTGGCCTGGGTCTATACTGTATGTGTGGAGTTGTCACTCGGTCATGTTTCCTGGCACCCAGTCCAGCCATGAGGAATATGGAATCAGAGGACAATTTTTCCTTATTCTAACTAGGCCCCTCAATCACACCAGCTAATTCAATTAAATTTAGTCCACGCTTATTTAATAAGGGGAAAGTGCAAATTTATAAAATGCATGATTATACATGGGTTAAAAATGCCAGATTAAGCCAAAATTGTACTTTTCCTCTGTAATCACCTAGCAACAATGTTAAAAAGGCTTTTTTAAATTTACAAATATACAAGGAGAGAAAGACAACACAAACAGGGAATAGATAACATAAAGAACTACTTAGCACAAAACAGGACACAGCACAGAATCAAGATGATTAACAAAAAAAACAGGTTACAAGGTAAAACAACGATGTACAAAGAGCAAAAAGATAGGAAAAGACAGCTGTTAAGAGCAATACAAGTAGTAGTGAAATAAGAGGAAAAAAATAGATAAAATACACATATGTTGAGATTGCAAACTAACGGAATACAACCACCAGTGCTATTGACCTTTGGATGGGCCCTAGCTGGGTTTGGGGCCAGGGACCAGCTGTCATCTGAACCCACAGCGTTCTGCTCACACCCCCAAAACCTTTCACCAAGACCCTGACCTCAGAGGCTGCCTACTGACCCTGCCCAGAAATTGTTTCAAACACAAGTTTCCATAGTGATTAATCAAGTTTATAAAACAAATATATGTGGTTACTTTCTCCTCTTATTTACCAAAAATATACTATATGTGTCCAGTGAATTCCATTCTAGGGTTCAGGCACCAATGGAACCCTGGGAAAAGTTCGAGGGAAGACAATCTGCGTTGTATCACATCACAATATCATCAAGTTTGGGCTATTTGTGCGTATTTACGCACACAATACAATGTGACACATTCAACTAAATGACACAAATGATGTATGTATATTGCTCAACAAATGTGCGCACAAACCGTCATGTTCAATATTGTTTCTCACTTTCTCTCTCTCACACACACACACACACACACACACACACCGGGTCGCTCTTTCACTCACACTCACCTCTTTTATCCTGAACTTTGACGCTGATCTCCACCAGAGGCTCGGTCTCCCGGTCCAGTCTCCGTGATATGACTATATCCCCGCTGTCCCGGCTCACGCTGACCGGCGAGCTCTCCACGTCGGGCTCCACCAACTCAAACGCTGCCGACAGAAACCTCACCGGGTTCAGGTTCATCACCACTGAACCGATCCCTGCATCCTCGGACACGTTGATGAAAACGGGGCTGTCTGATTCCAGCACTGACCTGGACCTTCGCGCTGGGACTTTTAATTGTGATTTAGCTTTCCATTCCCCCGGTTTGGAGTTGATCAAGGGGGCCACGGGCCATTGCCGTGGATTGATCTCAACTGCTATGCTCTGGCTCGTGCGAGGTGGCCACCCGCGGTCCCGGGCGAACACTTGAAACTTAATTGGATCCTCCAGACCGAGGATAGAGTCCACCAGGAGGATGTCTCCGGTTTTGGGCACTACATAGAAACTCCCATTTTTAGGCAAGGCGAAGTAGATGAGCTGCGCATTCTTGCCGCTGTCATTGTCCCACGCGGTCACTTTGTAGATCGCCGTGCGCAGCGCGGTGGCATCATCCAGGCTCAGTTTCACATCTGCACCTGGGAAGGTGGGCTGGTGGTCGTTGGTGTCCAGGACGTCCACCTTGATGGACGCCACTTCAGCGACAACCGGAGACTCCTCTCCCACTTCACGGGAAAGCCCCACGCATTGCCCGCAACACAAACCCAGACTTAGTGCGTATTCATCCCGCTCCTCCCGGTCCAGAACCCCAGACGTCTTCAATAAAATTTGGCCCCGTTTGTGGTGCGCAAAGACACGGAAATTCTCGCTACCGTCTCCCAGGAGTTTAAAGTGCGCTGCAGATTCCCCGGTACCGCACTGCCTCTGCGAGTTAAGCCGCTTTAACGGGACGCTCAGTCCGTTGACCCGGGAGCCGGGAGACGAGTTTTCAAATACATGCCCGTGAAAAAACGGCACCTGCTCCACGGTCCTGTTCCCGTGTGCGCACGAAACCAAAAAAGGTAAAAACGCGACCCAAATCATGACTGGATATGTCATTGGCTCCACTGCACTGAAACGCTCATACCACTCCGAAATACATGGGTGCACTCGTTCCTTGGGGGTAATACTCCTCTTCCCCTTTATGATCCAAAACTTCCATTACATGTAGACGCATATATCTGTTGGCGCCATACTTCATCTCGACGCAGGAGAACTTTGTCTCTGTGTTTGTGCGTCCTCCTCTTCTCGTGCTCTCCCCCTGTCTGCTGTCTCACCAGCAGCGCTGCCTGTCTGTGCGCGTCCTAGGAAGGAAAAAAAATGCTTCTTACAGCTCGAGTGCGCGCTTACCTCCGTTCCCTTCCTTGCTCTCTTTTTCGTGCGTTGTTTCTGACCGATCTCTCGCCGGGATCACGCTTAATCCCGACTGCGTTTGAGTTGCAGCAAACTGCGCACAGCCATACGCCGACTTGCCGTTGACATGGACCAGACCTCTTATTATAGGGACATCAGTCTTCTTTGCCACTCACATGTAGCGAGACGTGGTATCACGGGGATATGACACAGAACCGACAGATTTACGCATGCATTGCCAAAGCCTCCAGCGCAATATATGCATCTGTAACAGAGTGATGCAGCCGTAACAGTTTCTCTTCGGAAATGAACTTCTCAGCATAAGGAGCTGCTAGTTAAATCAACTCGTGCGCGCGCACAAACACCCACACGGACACAGCCAAAGGCGCGTAATTGTGTGTGTGTGTGTGTGTGTGTGTGTGTGTGTGTGTGTGTGAGTGTGTGTGTGCGTGTGTGTGTGTGTGTGTCAAGGCGATCCTCAGGAAACAACCCGACCTCCCATCTCCCAGTGATCAATGTCCAGCCCTGCACGTCCAGATCCATCACGCCTCTTTCCAATAACACGCGAGTCCATTGGATTAAAATGATGTGGAAATCGATCATTTTGAAACGCCTCCAGGGGGGCAAATGGAAAATAAAGGCTTCAGCTCCAGGCAAGGACTCCAGAGATGCCTTCATGTCACAGAGTAATGCCCTATTTGAAAGTGTTCATCACCCACTGTTTTCTGTTATGGAGGTTTTGGTCTCCAGGGGTCTGTGAAAGTTGCAGGCAGGTCCACAACAAAACAAGGAACAGTCTCAAATTTAATATAACAGATATTCAATTTCATACATCAGATTTCACTTTCCTATATTTCCTCCCCTTACGTATAAGAAATACAACTTTTTTTTCCATGTGAATCCGCTAATAAAGAGACTGCTCTGAGACTGTGGATCCAAAGCCAGCTGCATGGTCCTGATCTCATCCAAAGCACCAGTCTAGCCTCCATCTTCTGTGTGCTTTTTTTACTTGTGTGCGGTTTGAACTCCTACTCACTAAAACACTGCAACCTGTGCAGTTTTTTAAAAGTTTTAAATCAGCAGTCCTTGGATAACACAAGTTTCAGGCTTTGCACCAAAACTGCGTTCATTTAGTCAAAGCTATGCTTTGTGTGGGACTGAATTTCCATCGGTGTTTAGCATAACATTTAAAATCAGGACGGTGAGTTCAATCTGCAGTGTGTCGGATGTGAATACATCCATTTTGATGTCAAGGGATAATTGCAATTAGGAAACCATCTAGGCTGTCCAATAATGCAACTCAGGGAATGATGTGTGTGTGTGTGTGTAGATTATGCCATTACCTTCACTTAAATTGCATCATTATACCATAAATTAACACCTTAGGCATCCATCTAATGAAGTCATACAAAACCAATTACTTTGGTAACACTTTATAATAACCATCACTAATAAATGATAATCATTTCATTATTAGTTCAGTTTCATATACAATAATACATTTATAACTTCAGCTAGATAGTTAATGCTTTATCAGTGGCTAATAATTGTTTTCTAAACTGTCTATAAATATTTTTTGAATGATATTATAAAGTTGTAACTAATCCTTACTAAAAATGTTTTATAAAGCATCAAGTAACGTAAATTTGGCCCCGTTAGATTTTTTTTGGTGATTTATAAACAAGATGATTTATTTTATTATTTGAGCACTCATAATTGCTATCTAAATAATGTTTATAGATGCTTTACAAAGTCTTTATTAAACATTAACAAGGTATTATTAACATCAGAAGCAACTTTACAATAGGATAACTTTACCATATGATGTTTGCTGACGGTTCACAAATGATTTCTTAATCATTAACAAAAGTTAATATAAGGTATAAAATGTTTTGATGGGAACAACCACAAACTTTTAACCCTCATGTTGTCCTCGGGTCAAATTTTTTTTTTGGCACATAAAATGGGCCGTCGAAAAAAGCGCTGCAAATGTCAACAATAAAAGTATCAAAAAACGTTGGCAAAAAACATCCAAAAAAAATCACTCTACAACATTGAAAAAGTGACAGAAATTTCGGAAAAAGCAATAATAAAGTGACCAAAACGTTTTTTCCCCATGGTTGATGGGAAGACAACACAAGGGTTAAAATAACCTAAATTAAATTCAATTTTATTTATATAGAGCCAAATCACAGCAACACTTATCTCATTGCGCTTTTCATAAAACGTCACGTCAAAAAATCAATCAAAAAATCAATCAAAAAAATCATAACTAATAATTAATAAACATTTTTAATTATCATTTTGTTGTTATTTAACAGCAAAATTTAAGTTTAAAGGTGCTCTGAGCGATGTTGGGTGACGTCACTTCTTGTTCAACGTCAGCCCTCCCCCTCCTCATCCTGGAACCTCCCCCTCTCTTCGGCACACTAACTCCCCACCCCCACCCCCTCCCCAAATCCTTCTTGTCAGTTATTGGCTGTGTTCAGGGGACAGACAGTTGAGATTTTTTCTGTATATGACAAAAAAATGTAGCCTAAAAAACGTTAGAGCACCTTTAATTAAGTATCCATTTACCATGTATTAGCGCTGGTTATTATAAAGTGTTACCATTACTTTAAATAAGTGAATGTCGTATAATGCAGCTCAAGGCCTTGGCTTACCTTCATGTTTTTTTCTCTCCACTTGAAGCACATAAAATCCACAAGCGAGCTGCAGTAATTTGACTTCTATAACCCTTGTGTTGTCTTCCCGTCAAAATTGAAAATCAGCACTTTTGTTGATGCTTTTTTATCAATGTTTATAACTTTTTCTTACATTTTTGTCCCTTTTTGCAACACCCACTCCCTTTTATTCAATGTGTGTCACTTTTTTGAAGTTTTCAACACTACGTAACACTAAGTTATTAACTTAAGTTTTACAGTTATTTTTTGGAATTTCTGGTTAATAAATAAGTAAATTATACCCCCATGGGTCACAGGGCACGTCTGTGCTGCGTTTCGGTTCTTCCGTTCTCTGTCACGTGCCATACCACAACGGGAGTGTCTCTGATTTAAAACATCTTGCCTGCCTGACATGCAGATTATATTGTCCCTAAAAGTACAGGAACAATCATATGTGTATTAGTCCTTGTGTTGTCTTCCCGTCAAAATTGAAAATCAACTTGTTGAAGCTTTTAATCAACATTTTTAAGCTTTTCTTATGTTTTTTGACGTTTTTTTTCAATGTTTGCAACTTTTTTGACGTTTAACACTACGTAACACTAACTCATTAACTTTTGTTTTACGGTTATTTTTGGAATTTATGGTCAATCAACCTAATTTATAGGAAATTATACCTAATGTTGGAATTAGAAAAGCAGAAATTAGGAATTATTTAGACTAAAATTAAAGGAATGGATGTTAATGGATAATCACAGATTGGAATATGTCAACTTTTACTCAATACTATTTCAAAAACACTTCAATTTGTTTTCAAATGCTATAAAATTGAATAAGACACCCCAAAATTAGTTAGAGATTTGTACTTGGCAAAGAGTGTTGTGTGGAATCAATCATGTTATTTTGGGTAGTTAAAAAGAACATTGATATAGGACAACGTGAGGACAACGTGAGGGTTAAGGCAGCTTTACTTGCTCAGAGAAATGTTCTTGAAACTAGTGACCAACCACGTTGATCACATTGACAACACATCACCAATAATCACCTTTTATTAGTCGACATGCAGAACATTTTTCATCTGTCTAAAACTACCTTGAATACCATGAATAATAACTACACCATATTTTAATTACACCATGTAGTCAGATATTTATTAGGAGAATTAAACATGGACTTGTTGTAATGCCATGCCCAATAAAACCTTATGTCTAACTGGGCTCTTTTTAATAAGTAGAATTATTATTTCATATTGTTACGTCGTCAGTGAAAGGAACATACATTTACTCAAGTACTACCTAATTACAACTTTGAGGTACTTGATTCTACTCCACTCCATCTACCTTATGATCAGTTCATAGTTTATGATGCATTGCTATATAACAGCGTATGAAGCAGTTAAAATGACTGACAACATTTTGTTGCTTAAACATCTGTACTTTTACCTAAGCAATATTTCAAATGTGTAATACAATTTGGACTTTTGAATCCAGGACTTATACTGCAACTTTTGAGGTCTACCACTGAAAGTATTATACATTTTCTTCCTAGTTATTTCACTTAAAAACAAATAATTATGTAAAATATAAATTACATACAGATTTGAATCTCATTGACTTGTCTATAATAAATAAAAGAAAATTAATTAACTCTTCAAGTCCTCCAACCCATCCACCATTTTTTACTCTAATACGACCCACAGGAGTGTTTTTGCCCCGACAGGCCGCAAAAGATCAACATGTCATTAGTCTCGCATTGCCAGACCTTCCTTCGCAGTGTTGTGGAGGAGGGTCTGGCTAGTCCACACAGCATTCTGCGATGGGAGAAAAATGTACACTGGGTTATTGGCATTTCTTTAAACCAATCACAATCGTCTTGGGTGGGGTTAAGCTCTGGACGGAGCCACGGTGCCTCTGCAAAACTCCTGCAAAACAAGGAAATTGTTTTGGTGGAACGTATATATTCAAAAGTTTTGGTCATGCAACAGAAGACTCAGATTGGACAGATAGTCTAGCTAGGTGTCTGATTTACCCTGCAGAGCTCTGCGGACTAGGTAACCATTGTCTAACCGGAGTTTAAAATGCCAACACAAGAAAGCAGAAGGTAATGCAGATCCTGCCAAAAAGAGTGCAATCTGGCGAAAGTTACGCAGAAACAGAGCAATCCTGGAAGTGGAACGTCAGGAATATAGACCAACATGTCCTCATACCTAAATATAACGCTAGTTATTAAAGTGGTTGTGAAACGGTCGCCGTTTGGTAAGGTTTAGGCACCAAAACTACTTGGTTATGTTTAGGAAAAGGTCATGGTGTGGGTTAAAATAAGGACATTTGTTACATTACTTAAGTTATGTACATAACTACGTCACACGTAACTTTACTTAATAGTTAACATGTATACATAACCTTGAGGTTTGGTTTCCCACGAGACACAAACAGCAGTTAGTATTTCTTTTAACCTTTGTTTATCCAAGTCAATTGAGGACAACTTCTCACATTCACATTCACACAGTTACACATTCATACCTGGAGCCTGTCCAGTACAACTGCATGGATTTGCTGGCCACTGAGCAGTTAAGGGGCATTGCTCAAGGGCACCACTGAGTGTGTGTGTGTGTGTGTGTCAAACCTGAAAGGTTTTTATTCTATCCTCGGCCCCCTATGCAGACTCAAAGGGGGGTACTTTTGGTTTTAAGATAACAGCGAGAGATAGATTTGGTCAGCTGTTAAGCTTGACTGTGGAATAATATTCCCCACGGTGGCAGTGACAATGGCCCAGCGAGCACCCAAATTCCTCTCATCTCTTAGTGTCTATGCGTGTATCTTTGTTGGATTTAAAATAAAACTCAATATCTATAAATCATCCTTAACTCTTTGCTTATTCATATGCAGTCTGGAGCCTGTCAGTATTACTGTTTTTCAGCTGATCACTTCTCTGGAAAAGTGACATATCCAAGACTACAAGCCAATGGACATTTAAAGATGCAAGTTCTGAAATCACAGGACAAACAAAACTGTCACACACTCCCTATTAAACTGGACTTTTTTGAGCATTCTCTAGCAAAATAACATGATTTGAGTACCACTTTCCTGCAACATAGTCAAGGAGGCTTGGCAAGCAGAACAGTGTTCAGAGGGTCAAAACACTTGGGTTTAAGTGTAGTAACTGAGTCTACCTGGCTTGATAATGTGTCACAGATAAGAGAAGCACTAAAGAAAACCAAAGACACATTTATATTTCAAAAGCACTAAAGGTGCACTGTGAGTTCCTGCACGGTCACTTCTGTTGACGTTCTGAGTAAATTCAAAACAAAAAGAGCAAGCTGGCCCCTGCCCCCATTTTTCTGTAACTGTCATGACTAACTGATTAACTGTCACTAACCATCTTGTTGGTGATTGGCTGTACTGGTTTGTTGTGTTTTGGTGCACAGCCTGTGCCTCTTTCACAGTATATTCAGCGGGGGGGGGGGGCAGCTAGTGGCTCAAGAAGAGACAAAAATGAAATCGCGCGGAAACCATGCAGGGACTCATAGTGCACCTTTAATGGTACCCTTTAACCAAAATATATATTGTGTTTGTGAACTATTTGTGTGTATAAGTGTGTAAAGATTCCATGTCCATGTGTTTTTCTGGTTGTTTTCAAATCCAATGAAAAAACCCAAACCAACAATGTGTTAGTCCGTCTCTCAATACTTTCTGACTTTCCTACATTGTGTGTGGTACTCAGCCCATAGGTTCCTACTGAACACATACAACTTTAAGAATGAGTGCAATTGTTTGGGGACTATTTTTAGAGGTAGATTAATATATATATGTCTTGCTCCAGTGTGTATTTCAGAGCAACAGGAAGATGTATGTGCAAGTGAGTCAAAAATAAATACAGTGCTTGTGCTTGTTCATGGTTAATGAAGGAACATTTCACCCAGTGCAACAATGTGGCTCAATGATTGGACAACAATAGATCTACGGTAGAGAGAAATAAGGTATATCAGGCTTCGGATAGACAGTCAATACTTACTATTCTAATCAACTGAGTGACATTAAAACCCCCTGGATAACCAAAAATTATGATAATATATGTTTTTTCATATTTGCGTAGTATCAGATGATAAAAAAAGAACCAACTAAAGTTAGACTTACCATAGCTGCATGGTATGATATTTTGTATAATCAGTTAGACTGCATTATTGATCAGTGTTGACTGGAAAAAAAGTTTTTTATTTATTAGAAAAGCTATACATATATCAGTGTAACCCTCAGTGAATTTAAATCAGGGTTAGTCAGTTTTTTTATTTTGACATTTAATGCTACTACTATTAATATATACTTACTATACTTACTTACTATCATTTCACAAGAAATTTGCTATTTTGGGAAGTTGTATAGGACAGTCCTCGACGTCCTAGCTTGGCGTGGGGACTGTAAATGGGGCGAGGCAGCTAAGACAGGGTTACATTATTTACATGTTGCATGTACTTAGCCGGCTGGCTAACATTAGCCACTGGCAAGCTAACATGCAGGAATCACCAGCTGGCAGCTCGTAAAATCACAATCTCACATATTTTAACGTGTTAAATACAGAAGTTGGGCTGATTAACAGAATGTAACGTAGCTAATTCCTTTTTGCTAACAGGTAATGAGTGAAGTGAAGACATTTCTTCTAAAATTAGTTATATTAGCCGCTTTTGGAACTCTCGCAAGAGAATCGCAACTTTGACTCTCTCTGCACCATCAAATCCCTTCTTAAAGCTATAGTGCGTAGTTTCTCTCTCCCCCATGAGGAATTCCAAGTCATGACAACAAAACTGTCAGCGTGTCCACATGATACAAGCCGTCCGTGATTACGCACCCCCACCCCACTCTGCCACACAGTTGCTAGTAGCCAAGGAGGACACGGAGGATGGAGGATCAAGTTTCTGCATGTGCCACAATCTTCTGAACATAGTCATAATGAGAGATACAGAGAGAGTAGTGTGCAGCTGATAGTCTTAATTAGCTTTCTATCAACTCATTTGGCAATAGCTTGAATGTAATATTTGGTTTAATTCTGTTTCTAATAGCTATAACCATATTGAGTTTCTCCTTGACAAAGATTTTTGTTATTGTGTCACCTTATTATTGCATATTACTGTTTATTTGATTTAATCAGAGATGGGAAGTAACAAAGTACAAATTCTTCGTTACTGTACTGTACTTTTTCAGATATTTTTACTTTACTTTACTATTTATTTTTTGGGTGACTTTTTACTTCTACTCCTTACTCTCTAACACGAATATCGGTACTTTCTACTCCTTATATTTCACAAAATTGGCTCGTTACTTTACTTTTGTACTAAAAGTCGTCTATCAAGTGTGACTGTGAGTGCATCTCGGAGAATAGCGTGGACACGCCTCACACCGCTAGCGGGCGCGCACGGCACAAGGAGAAAAAAGTGAGAGAAAAGAAAAAGAAACTAGCTGTACGGAGGATAATCAGCTGAGATTGTGTGCGTCCTTTAGAACTGTAAGTCATATAACGTTATAATGTTGTCAGTTCATTTAAGCCTGTTGTTGTATTGGTCTGTAGTTCTGGCACATTTAAAAGTTAGCTTGTTTGTGTTCTTCACCTGTTACTTAGGTAACACCTGTTACCTAGGTTACAGCTGTTAGCTAGGAATCACCTGGCCGTTGATTCGATATAATGGCGATTGTTGAACGTCCTTGGTCATTAAGATAATGTAATTAATAGTGGGTTTATTGTTATTATTTAGTACATGATTCCTATGCATTGTGTATGGTAGCCTTTACAATGTTATTTATTTCTTTTATTACCACACAAACACCACACCATAGCAGAGCTACCCCCCCATGTTTATTCTGATGCTTGATTGTAATAAAGCATCAACAGAGAGAGGTTGTCTCCATCGGTGTTTTAACAGACACACCTGCGGGGAAGTTGGAAACCAGAATCAGATAGATATTTGAAATTTAGTGAGGACTAGATTAGGACTGGATCCAGTCCTAATCTAGTCCTCACTAAATTTCAAATAATTTCACTGGAGTTAGATATTATTTTTGTGTCATCAATACCAAATTGAATCTAATTGGATGGGAATATACACAGACTTCTCACAAAATCACACTTGAATTCACATCTTGCTACTCAGTCAGAATCTTATTAACCTGGAGTCCCAGTCTCTGTCACAATGAATAAGCTATATGTTTTATATATGTTTTAGGCCTATTGGCAGACAGCCATTTAAAATGTTGCCAATGGCATATAAAGAGCCTTTTGTCCATGTCCACTGTAGTTTCTCAGCGTGCTCTCTAGTAACATCTGTCTGGTCCAGGGAGCTTTGTCATTCGCAAGGCTACTTTTACATTTATACTTTAAGTAAATTTCCAAGCCTGTACTTTGTTACTTTTACTTGAGTAAAAAAGTAAAATCAGTACTTCTACTTTTACCAGAGTATTTTTGTAACACAATTATCTGTACTTCTACTTGAGTACAGGAAGTGAGTACTTTTGCTATCTCTGGATTTAATAATGTCTTGATATATTGTTGCTTTAAAAGGTGCCTATAAATAAAATGCATTATTAAGGTTATTATAATAATGTATTTAATTTAAGTCAAGGTTATTTTGTATCGTAGCAGAAACTTTGAAATAACCTTCATCAAAAGTGCATCCAGATTTTGGGTAACATCATAACCATCAGTCTTTTTTCTTTATTTTTTCTTTCTAATCATGATCGTGGCCCACCAATATTGTCATATTTAGATCCCTTGGCTGCCCTTGTCATAAAGTTTGGCCGCCTCTGTCAGAGAGCAGCAAAGTGTGTCACTGAATCTGTCATCTTTAATTCATTATTGTGACAACTGACAGACTACGCTGAGGATCGTTAAAATCCATGCAGACTCACTAAATCTCAATAAAGTGGAACGTCAATCTGGTTCTGGCTCTACTAAGCAGTTTTCACGTCTGGGGTTTGTCCCCTTAGAACAAGAACAAGCTGTTAGATTGACACAACACACACTTCCCTAACTGCTATTGATCATTCTGCCCGCCCACTTTAACAACCTACACAGTCTTAACACTCTATCTTTGTCCTCCTCTCTTTCTCATTGCAAAAACAAATTTCAATTAATGGATTATCAGATATGGAACATGGTTGTTCCCCCAAATCAGGCTTTTTCACAAATGAAGCATTGGCTTCAAGCCTGATGAAGATGCACACACACACACACGGAAGGAAGAACAGATATAGAATTGCTTGAGTTTATAGAGAGCTTGGCAGAGAAGGAGGAAGGTGTGAGTTCATTATCCAGACATACAATTTCTCTCTCCAACCTGCAACAGGCTGGCCATCAGGGGAAATATCTTGATAGGATGATAAAGAAAACAGAGCAAGGGAATATGTTCAGTAGTGCTTTGGAGAGGCGCCAATTGGACTTTGGTGCAAACACAATCTGGAGATCCACTGGGCTGTAAATTAGCTGGTATAATGTCAGTGTGTGTGCTTGTGTATGTGTCAGATAGTGGATAGGGACATTTGGGAATGCTAGCCTGGAGCTTTAGGTTCACTAAAGAAGCATGCAAACAAACATGTACAGTTTTGGATTAATATCCTTGTCATTTTTGACATGAGGCCTACAGTACCCATGGTTTTCATCTGGCATGTTCAATATTTATAATGTTACTCCACAAGATTGGTTTTTCAAGCAGGGGTTTTGTTAGATTACAAAATCAATAAAAAAGAAAGATAAATTAAATCTTACTTGGCCAAGTGTAGTTTTAGGTTTAGCAATTAAACAGAGGGGATAATACGGTGGCCAACAGTGGCGTGCAACTTGCAAAAACACACGCAAATAGACAAAACACATCTTCATTAATTTGCACACATGCGCAGCATTTAGCAAACCCACTGCAAATACACACAACACAACTAAATACACAAAGGTGCTGCCAATACAGAAATGATGCAAAATGAAAAGCAAAATCCCCAAAAACCAATGCAACAAAAAAAATGCTGCATCCAGATTACACAACTGAAGTTCTCCAGGCCTCTAGGGGGAGCGCTAGGTGGAACAGCTTGATTTTTGACCCCACGGAGAGGAGAGAGAGAGAGAGAGAGAGAGAGAGAGAGAGAGAGAGAGAGAGACCGGACACGTTCAATCTCAGAACGGTGTGCAGAGATGGGAAACAGTGTGCAACTGCTTTGAAATCATAGACAGTAAATATTAAGTCTATGCTTGAATTATGTTTTCTCTCGTTTGGTGGGTGTGTCTCTAGTTTATTGGCTCAGATACCCAATCAGCAGAGACGTGTCTGTAAACTCGTAATAAAACGCAGAGGTCTCTCTCCCCGTGGGGTCGAAGGTCAAGCTGTTCCACTTAGCGCTCCTCCTAGAGGCCTGGAGAACGTCCGTTGTGTAAATTGGATGCAGTTTTTTTGTTGCATTTGTTTTGTGTGCTTTTCGTTTTGCCTCGTTTCTGTATTTGCAGTGTGTTTTTGTATTTGTATGTATTGTGTGTATTTTCAATGCGTCTGCTAAATGCTGCGCATGTGTGGTCAAATTAATGAAGATGTTTTCTTAATTTGCCTTTGATACGTGTGTGTTTTCTTAAGTTGCAGGCCGTTTGCCCCTGTCAGCCACCGTAGGCGAAACATCTTGCAGATTAGCAGTTTAAGCATTACATAATAAAAACATAAACAGCAAGGAACGTACAATATGTAATTTACTGCCACAGGGGGTCTCTAGAGGGGTCTCTAAATCATTTTAATGACTTTTTTAAGTTGCATGGGATCATGGAAGATGTTGTCTTCCTTCTTAAATCAACACCATTGTGATGAAAATCCTCCTTTCCCAATTCTCAGATTGTGTCTCCTCAAGCCTCCGGTTTCTGACCTGGAACTCTATCTCAGTGCGCCACCTTGAAGGAAGTCTCAATTCCTAAAATGCCCATGGAGGATCAAGAATCGAGGAAGCTTCCGGGAATAGCTATAGTCGAGGATACACCCATGTATCCTTTGCAAAAGTCTTTTCACCCATGGGATGTAAACAAAGAGGTGTGATAGAGGGTAAGAGAGATAAAAAGAGAAAGAGATAGATAATATAAATGAATAATATATATGCGACCCAATAATCCACACGGCCAGTCAGATGATATAAATTACATACTGATTTATAGCAGGTGGGTAAAATAACACATAATTAATGGGGAAAGTGTAAATGGACTGTTCTTATATAGCGCTTTACATATTACAGGAACCATTCAGTATTCACACACATATACACTCCGATGGCAGAGCATCGGGGGGGCAACTCGTGGTTCAGTGTCTTGCCCAAGGACACTTGGACATAGAACTGTAGGGTCAGGTTATCGAATCACCCACCTTCCGATTGGCAGGCAACTGCTCTCTCCCGCTGATCCACAGCCGCCCCTAGTACTAACATTCTTTAAACTGTGAACATAGCAGAGCTGCAGTCAGACAGACAGCTTCATTTGTAAGTGTGTCTCCATGGAGACGCTCGAGAAACAGCAGCAACTTCATTATGATTATTTTTTAAGCTAAAGGTCTAGCTCCGTTTATTCGGGCAAGTTTGTAACTACAGTTAGTTTGGCTTCTTAACCCTCCTGTTGTCCACATGTATATTCATACAAACATTTCTAATGCTTTACACTCCATACACTCTATAATGTAAGACAGGTGTCTCAGAGGGGGACGAGTAGGTCAAAAATTGCAAAGAAACTCCGGCACATTGTCTAACTTGCAAAAATAAATGTAATAGCTGGCAATGTTTCAATACTAGATCATCATCAGGCAAAATGTTCGAAATTTTTGACATTTATAATAGGGAAAACAAAAAAATCTTTGATTGTAAAGAGATTTAAATTAGGACAAAGATGTGGCTTGGATAAGCATCGTGCATCCTGGTAGTTTTACCATTAAAACTAGAAACTGTGTGCAAATAAATTGAGGGCATCTTAAAACTGGAGTCAAATAAATTGTATGTGTACACATACTTGGCCAAAAAAGCAAATTCTGAAAATGCAAGTCACAATTAATGAAGCCAGCAAGACTAATATAGACTTCACAGTGTATGCACACTCTGTCCTGTTAACGACTTGCATTGTTAGTTAGTTAATAAAGTCATAAAAAATTAAAAAGAAATAATATACTTATAATGTATGAATAAAATAAGCACTGATCCACTTGCTTGTGGTCATTTACCCCAGAGTACCTAATAGAGTTGTGTATCATCCTTAAAATCATTCCAACATCTCCTGGAATGTCACTGGTGCCAACCCTAATGGCTCCTACTGTTTTGTGGGACCTGACAGTGAGGTGTCAGGTGGGTAACAGTTGTACCTTTGCATCAACCTGCTCAAGCCTGCACACTGCACTGGACACTCCAGCTTCAGTTCACTGACACTACACAGAAAGCAGCAGTGTAGCGGTTGTGTCACTGCTCAAATTGTGAAAGTATATCTGGGGTCCGTTCCTTGGGTCTCACTCCACCAATCTTTGTCTTCGCAAAGGGCATTATTATTTGCTTTTCATTGGGAGAGCCCAGTGGCGAATGACAGGAAATATGGAGAGAGAGAGGTTGAGTGGCATGCTACAAAGGTCCTTGGCTGCAGGGTGTGATTTGTGGAAAAGACGGGGGGGTGGGGGGGGTTGGTTTAGTCACCTTTTGGCGGCTAAACAACTGCCGCTGGTAGCCGGTGTCCTGGAGCTCTGTCACAGATAAAGACAACCAGCAATTGCTGTTCGGATTTTATCATTCCAAGGCAATATGTGTTCACATTAAAGCACTTTACTTAATCTAAAATACTTCTATCCATCCATCCATCTTCATCCGGTATTGGGTCGCAGGGGCAGCAGCTCCAGCAGGGGACCCCAAACTTCCCTTTCCCGAGCCACATTAACCAGCTCCGACTGGGGGATCCCGAGGCGTTCCCAAGGCCAGGTTGGAGATATTATCTCTAAAAATACTTCTATTTTACGTAAATAATGGTCTATTTGGGAAGTGGCATTGACCACTGTGAGAGGGGGTTCCATTTTAACCCCATTGGGGATACCAGTAATTCAGCAGAGGCAGTATTTGTAGATCAGAAGAAGGGAGATCCCTCGCATCACCCCCGGCAAATTGCAGCCTGCTTGGCTGTATATAAACTTGGTATGTAGCAATCATGACTCCTCAATCATCATTACACCTGGTCGTGTTTTAGGAAACATTAGGTTGAAAAGAAAAATTAAGGTAGGTGTTACCTTTTACAGTTGTGCAAACTCCACCAATTTCTTTGACCAGTTACCTGCAGGATCTGTGGTGAGCTAGGCTAGCAGTTGGTGCGCCAGACAGAGTTACGAGAGACACACGGAGATGAGAAGGGTATGTATGGACTTATCTAACTGTGGGGGACAGAGTGAATAAGCTAAAGTCCTGATAAGTTGCTGTTCCTTGAATCACTTCATATGTTTGCGCAGTTTCCACTGTCACAGACGTTCACTTGATACAAAAATCAATGAGCTCTTGGCTTTTGCCAGGCTTACCAACCAGATGGTGTAACATACAAAACATTAACACCAAAACTGTATAGTGTTTTATTTGTGTGCCCTAAACACTCTGCTGTATTCTACAATGCTACTATGCTTGTGTCTTGGACTCTGTACCCCCTCAAGAAAAGAATGACAGCATAAATGCATCAATCAACCAGTGTTGTGGATTCTGCTCAGCCCCCATCCAACCATCCATCCATCCAACCATCCATCCATCCATCGTGATGTGCATAACTTAAGAGCAGTCAGTCAGAAAACTCCACCCCACTGAAAGCAAATTGTCCACTATTGAGTGCACATTTACAAACCAATCATCATCACAGTGCCAAGCACAGACTCACCTGTGTTTAGTTCTCCACCAGGCTGCTACTTCTCTCTCTCTCTCTGTGGTCTTATGCATGTCTTAATGCTTTATTCAACCACTTCCTTCCAAGCTCCACCTGCTATGCTCTGTTTTCATGTACCACAAGGAGAGTTTGCACCCTTGGTCCACGTCTAAGTGCAGCAGTTAGCCATTAAAGCAGCCATCCCTAATGCCATGTTTTCATCATCAATAAACCTTTTAATAGTAATATGTGAGTATGTGCATGTAGCCATTATTTTCATGAATCTGTGCCAATGTTTCTTAAAACATCATCACTAAAAAGAGGAAGAATCAAATCAAAAAATATCATAAAATAGCACCTAATGGAACCTAAGAGGGCCTTTTCATGCATCAACCTGGAAAGCTATCAAAATGAACCGTACTGCCTGTCAGTTACACTGGGCAGGATGTGGAAACTCAAAGCTCTGCAAACAACTCTGACTACTAATGGAGCCTCATAATTTCAAACTCTCTGTACGATCACTTCAGAGAATAGAACAGAAACTCAGTGGATACAATTCTGTTTTTACTTCCTTTTAATAATGCATGAAGGCGAATACATTCATTTCCTTCCCTCCGTTCAATATTTAAGTGTACAAGGCTACCACAGAGTCTTAGTGAATCTGTGCTGCTGCTTATGTGGCATTGATTACCTCCTCAGTTAAGTGTCCCAATATCTCACTCTTGCTTCTCTGACACCCTCTGAGACAAAGGAGTTATACGATATGGATTGCCTAGTAAAGTGGTACTGGGCTAGTGGATCATTTTCTCAAGCCACACGTTTGGGGATCAGCCAGCAGGGGTATTAAGGAGAGACATAGTTTGGCTGGTGAAGTGAACCTAATTACAGTTGGATCACTCTCCACAGCTCTCTCTCTGTCTACAGCATCAACACTATTACATATTTTACTCTCTCTGCCACGTGTGCCCTGTGTATACCATGCCTTGTAAGCACACAGTGACGGGGTGGAATGTAACTCCCTTTACTCAAGTACTGTACTTAAGTACAAATGTTATGGTACCTGTACTTTACTTTAGTCTTTTCTTTTCATACCACTTTCTACTTCTACTCCGCTACATTTTGGGGTGAAAAATTGTCTTTTTTATTTTTATGACAGCTTTAGTAACTAGTTACTACTTATTAGTGCACACAAAACACATGTAGCTTATAAAATACTGTACAATAATTTATTATAAATTCAACAACCCAACAATATAAGAATATAAAGTCCAGCTCAAATGATTAGACCATTAAACACTTAGTTGATTGAGAAAACATTTTGGACCGTTTCCATTTCTAAAGTGAGACGGATTTTTCTCCATTGAAATGGATTTTTTATTTAAGATAATTCTTTAGGCCTTTATTTTTTCCGTGGCATCAAGGAGTTAACCTCTACATGTGGGCGTGCGCTCTACCAGGCGCCCAAGGAATTTTACTTTCAATACTTTAAGTACATTTTCCTGATGATACTGACATACTTTTACTTAAGTAACATTTTCAATGCAGGACTTTTATTTGTAACCAAGTATTTTTACAGTGTGGTATTTTACTGTAGTAAGGGATCTGAATACATCTCAATGAATATTATTCTTTTGTTACATTTGGTGGGACATCATGCTAGTCATAAGAAACTGAGAACGTTCATCAGTTTCCATTTTCACACAACTGTAAATGAGAGCTTAAAACTTTGGATTTGGACGGATTCAATTAATTGTCTCTTTGGGAAAATTGGGCGGATATTTTTTTAATATAAATACCAGTAAGGATTTAATGAACAGAATAAAAAAAATGAAAGTGTGCTTATTAAAAACCCCTTCATGGACAATTGGAAATGTTAATGCTTTGCGATTGCTTGAGTCCTTTAATGGTAATATATAATGATGGCTGCCGCTACACAACCAAGCTTCTAGAGATGTAACATTAGTTTATTAAAGCAGAAAAAAGTATTGACATTTACTTGATACTTTAAGTTATATGTTGGCCTCCAAAACACTTATTTATTTATTAGTTTATTTGACAGGTACAGTGTACATTAATCAACATTGCTGCAAATGAACCAGAATTAGCCAAAAGGCTATTTTTCATCCGTTGTCCTTCGACAGATCTTTAAATTGTCCACCTAAAAAACAATAAGAAGATTATAGTGAACAATACAAATATAAAAATTGTACTGGATACTACATTTCCCACAATGCAACTCAAGTAGTGTCATTCATTCAATCCTTTCTGGCGTGTACATGTTCAGGCCTTTCAACCCCCCATTACACAAGCTTTTCACTACAGATTTGAAGTCTTCAAGCCCAAGACAAGATAACGGTGGTGACTTCATCAGGGCTATTTTCTCAGACTTCAGGAAGTTCCCGCCTACACTGCCGGCGATATGATTTTGCCCTGCAGCTCGGTCTGGAAACCTGCACGTTTTTGCAGGAACCAATCACAGACTGGATTATCTACCTGCTGCGCTATTGGCACATTAAAGCATCTACAAGGAGTTTTTAACTGGTTTTGAGACAGTCAAAACAGCCTGTATCTGTATAAGCAGCCGAGATTATATACGCTATTTCTATACATGTTATATATGTTATTCCTACTACCTGTCGCCGGGTCTGATTCGCTGCCAAATCTGACTTTTCCTAGGCAGTGTTGCATTAAAAAGGAAGCAAGCTAAGATTTTTCTTTCTAGATTTTTTTAATGTTATATTTGGTGGTAATGGCTGATACTCGGGCAGCATCAGCAAAGAGAAAAAGAACAACATAAAAAGCTAAGAAGGACCCTGACAATCACATTTAACTGAATGCCCCCTCTATTAGACACTTCTTCTCTAAAATAATATTTTTTTTAATACTTCAGAAGACGTTAAAGAGAGGTCAGTTTCACTTTTATTCTTTGCTTCTTTCTAAGTCTATACGCACTGTGGCTGTGCAGCCCATTGCACCAATTCATTTAAAATTGTTTTTACCAATTATGACCAAATGATTTACTTTTTCAATTTTCATTTCCAATAATGCTTACTGTGTACTGATTGGAGGTTAATAGAATTTGCTGTTTGTACCACTACGTCACTGTTTTCTTATCATTCATAATTAAATATTGCCACAAATACAACATGTGTTCTAATGGTATTAGAAGAATAAAAGTTAAAACAATAAATGTGGTCTTACTGTCATTTGGTAGTTGCCTTTGTATCTTGAAATGACTGCATTCATTAATTGAGATTAAGTTATATTTGCATGCAATGGAAGGCCACTGCTGCCAAAATCAGTTTGTTTATGATGTTAATGTAATTGCTGTCACCACTCATTTCTTGTAATAATGTTGTTTATGTAACTCTTCACTTAATTTTGAAATGATTTTGTTCTAATGATAGACAAAGACAATAGATAATTTGTTTAAGACTGACCAAACCAATTATGGATAGAACTCTGTTAAATTACATTATTTTAAAATTACAAATGACTTTTAAAATTGAACATGTGATGCAACATTGCAAGACAAATTGTAGGATGGGAATTAGGCACATAGTGAGCTGGTATTTTTGGATGAGGACACAGACCATCCTGAAGACATTGGTTAATGAAAAGAGGAGTCATGCTGTGATCGTGAAATATGCTTCTCATTGTGATACATTAGTTTAAAATTCATGCTCACCAACACAAAAAAAAAGTCCAAAAAAGTTGTAGTCCAAGTGAAGACCGAGTCCAAATGAGAAACAGGATTGTAGAAAGTAAGGGTCAAATTAAGTCACATTATTTACTTAAAACATAATATGGAAATGTTCCCATTCTTAAACGTATTACTTGTCCTGAATAATCATAGCAGAAGAGCTGGCTGACATTGTGACTGTGGCCTAAATGAAAAGGATTGATACCTAATGATTGAGGTACTGTATGTGGCGACCAATCTCAAAGCCTATTCTGAATGCATTTTTAATGAAACTAATACCTTGTCTTAACGAGCGTGCTTCATCACTGGTTTTATTGTGAAGGAGGAAGCTACTTTAGAACAAAAGTAGTTGTCCTGTTTTCCCTCCCTTCTTCGTGTTTCCTCCCTGGTCTTGTGTGTGCGTCTTGTTTCTCCCCGGTATGGTGTTGTTGGTCCTGTCTTGGGTTCCCTTCTGTGTCTGCTTGTTCTGTTTCCTGTGTTAGTTTGAAGTCTGTTTTCTGTCTCGTCTTGCCTCTAGGGTTACTTCCTGTGTCTTCCCGCTCTTGTGATTACCTGATGTTTCCCACCTGATTCCCTGCCCTCTTGTCACCTGCCTCTCGTTACCTTGTGCATTTAATGTGTGTGCTTCCCTTGTCTCTTGTCAGATCGTTCCAGTTCGTCTGCCTGTTTGTACCTTGTCCTTCTGAGTATTCCGGTTCTTGTGTCCTGTGAGTCTTCCCTGCATTTTGTCCTGACTGTTCTTGCCCTTTTTTCCCTGGGACCCCTGTGAGTTTATGTTTTTGGCATTTTTGGATTTTCCCTTTGGAGTTTTGGATTGTTTGTTCCCTTGTGGATTGTTATGTTTTTCAAAATAAACTGTTTCCGCCTTCACCTGCCAACCTGCATTTTGGTCCTCATTTCTCTGTTGATTGTGACAAAAAGCATATAGTGCTGGACTCGGTTGGGACCGTGTAGAATATTTGGTGAGTCCAATGGCTGACTCCAAATACCACCGAGTCCCAGACAAGTCCCAGAAAATAGAAATGCATCTTGAGTCTACAGCCCTGGAATATAAAGATAAAAATGGCATTTCTACATTAATGCCAGAAATCCGTAACTTGCCCAACATTAACATACATATCAATAGTTCTTAATATACATTAACATCTGTGCCAAAAGTTCTTAACAAATTCATAAGAGACAAGTAAGGTCAGGAGGATGCACAGCATAACAAATGCAAATCATTGCATTCTCTCAAGGACAATCATGCCACAGTCCTTCAAACTTTTGCACTTCTATCTTTCCACTGTATTTTCCCTGAAGATAAAAAAAAAAAAATCACATTACCGTTGATTCTAGGGGAGATCATTTTGGGCAAGTGGGCTCCCATGTCGTGTCTTGGGGACCATCACCATCGTCATCATCATCAGCATTGCTGTGATGGGACAGTTGTTCTGCCTAAGTGACTCCATTTGGCCAATTAGCCCATCGCCAGGAAGTGCTCCTCTATTACATTTCTCCCCTTCGCTCTGATGAAACAATGTCAGGCAGAGGCATTTGTTAGCTGATTATACGACCGTGACATTCAACCGCATGACTCCGTTTGGAACGGCAAAATCTCATAAAACATGTAACGCAATGAGAGTCGACAGTTGGTGATAGATTGAGGGAGAGAGAGAGGGGAAGACTGCGAGAGGACTGAGTACATTCGCCCTTGGCTCCATGCGGCAGTTTTTACAATAACAATTAGAGTGTGTGAGATATAAAAGCTAATGATCAGGTCTGTCATATTTGCATATGCAAAGAGCAGTGGGCTGATTGCTTGCACGAAACAGCGCTTAGAGAGCGTAATTAGAGAAGTCTGGCGGTGGTGATGTCGACAGCTAGAATAGTGGAGAGATTCCCTCTTAATGAGGCTTGTCACGGTATGCTCTGCCTCAAGTCTCTGCTGTGATCTGACGCACACGCACACACACACACACACACACACACACACACACACACACACACACACACACTTTAACCTGTCTTCAGTCTGTAAACCAGTTAAGAAAGCATTTTACTTAACTTATGGATTTATACATGACATTTCCCAACTTACACATTGCACGCACACACACATGCACACACGCACGCATGCACACGCGCACACACACACACACACACACACACACACACACACACACTTTAACCTGTCTTCAATCTGTAAACCAGTTAAGTAAGCATTTTACTTAACTTATGGATTTATACATGACATTTACCAACACACGCATGCACGCACGCACACACATTTTAAGTCAAATCAGGCAGACATAGACAGACTCTGGTCTAATCAGGATATTCAGTCTAATTACAGACCATGCTGATATGAAACAGAGATCCTTTAAGCGTCTTCCACTTTCTTTCTTTTGTGTGGAAAGAAACATTGTTTTGCATGGCTTTCTGCAGGCACTCCCATTTAAAAAGAAATATATATCTTTTATCTTACAGATTTATTTTGCCTGTTCATCCATGGTGGTTGTTACTGTGTCCACTGTTTATCCAAACAAACCAAAGACAAAAAACTAGTCATTTCCTCAGCAACAGAGATTTATTCTTTTCTTCTGGCTACCAGGCACTTTGAGCCGGTCTCAAAAAGCTCTGTGAATATTCAAGGTTTAATGACTTTATCCAAAATAACATGATTGATTCCACACAACGCTCTTTGACAAGTACTAATCTCTACTTTCATTAATTTTGGGGCGTCTTATTCAATTTTAAAGCATTTGAAAAACAAATTGAAGTGGTTTTGAAATAATATTGAGTAAAAGTTGACATATTCCAGTCTGATTATCCATCAACATCCATTCCTTTTAATTTTAGTCTAAATAATTCCTAATTTCTGCTTTTCTAACTCAAACATTAAGTGTAATTTTGGAAAAATTAGGTTTATTGACCATAAATTCTAAAAATAACTGTAAAACTAAAGTTAATAAGTTAGTGTTACATAGTGTTAAACGTCAAAAGTGGCAAACATTGAAAAAAGGGACAAAAATGTAAGAAAACGTTAAAAACACTGATTAAAAAGAATCAAAAGTGATGATGTTCAACTTTGACAGGAAGACAACACAAGGGTTAAAGTACTTTTTTATTAAAGTTATTAAGTCCTGCCAACCCCAGAGAGTACTGTGTTGAAGACAGAGAAATGTTTGAGAGACAGATGTTCCTTTACACTCACAGCAGTAGGGGATTTATAGAAGTCGTTGTCAGACTTATATGAAGAAACATGGCAAAACATGCCAAACAGACAAGACGAGGCAATCAAAAGCAATGACACTGTAATTCTTACATCTTTTGTGTGTAAATCTTAAGTGACTGCAGTGAATTCAGAACATAACTTTTTAGCTATAGGCCTTCATAAAACCCATGTGAGTCTAACCCATTACGAAGCACATAACTACCCCTTCCTGTAAGCAAAGACAACCAACCTGGCATTCTAGGAGCCTTGTCCTCTGGGGGGAAATTCTTGCCACAAGATAGATTCCTCTCTCCCTTTATCAATCTGTCTCTCCCACCCTTTGCACCCCCTTCTCTCAATCCATCTATCTTTCTCTTCTATCTTGCCATTTATTCAGCCTTGCCTCAATCTATCTCTCTCTCTGTCTGTTTTACTACCATTTCTCTCCTTTCTTTCCTTCCATCCATCTCTCTCCCTCCTCCATATCTCTGTCTCTGGGTGTATTAAAATGCCTCATTTGGATCCATTCTCAGCTCCTACACTGAAGCTTCCGTTGCCTTGGTCAGAAGTAAAGCATCTCAACAGCTTTTGTGAAGATCAATCTGTCTGTCCTTCCTTACCCCGGTTTGCCTCAGCAAAGAGATTAACAGATTATCCCTCTCTCCCACTGAAGAACGTCTGTTTGCCATGTTAAAACAAGACAAGAGGCGGAGGGAAAGCAGATTTGGGTGTTGGAAGTGTAGGAGCCATTATATGTCTGGGAGCCATTGTAGCTTGTCTGCCCCAAATCCATGGGACAGACCACCGTCACTATCGCAGCAGGTGTGATGAAAACCCTGATGACAATGAATATGAGTAATTCTGCTGGTCCTGATAAAATCCCTGGCTGTGTACTAAAAACGTGCAAACCAGCTAGTTGATGTCATCTGAAATGTTAAACATATCACTGTCGAAGGAGAATGTTCCACCTGATGCAAGACAGCCACCAATGTCATGTACCTAAAAAGTCTGCAATGTCTAGTCTAAATGACTACCGCTTTGTGGCTCTTATTCCCATTCTGATGAAGTGCTTTGAGAACCTGTTTCTCCAGGACATCAAAAAGTCAGCCTGGACCCTCACCAGTTTGGATACATAGCTAACAGATCCAGAGAGGATTCCATCTTTACTGCCCTCCACTCAGCCCTCACACATCTTGAAAATAACAAGACCTACATCCGAATGTTGTTTGTTTATTTCAGTTCAGCATTCGATACAACCTCACCCTGGAAACTGAACGGCAAATTTAACACTCTAATACTGGATACAGGGAATCATCACTAAGAGACCTGAGGTAGTTTGGATTGGCGGTCACACCGCCTCCACTCTAGTGTTAAACACTGGAGCTCCCCAGGGTTGTGTGCTCAGCCCCCTCCTGTTCATACTGTACACCCAATCCCTGATATGAAGAGAACTCTGCTGCAAAGTTTGGGGACGACACCATCATCATAGACCAAATTCCAAAAAACGATGAGAATTCATATTGGGAGTAAGTCAAACAATCTTGCAGAGTGGCCCACTGCCCAACTTCAGCAAAACCAAGGAGCTGATTGTTGATTTTAGAAAAGGAGGCAAAGACACCCACCCCTGCCTAGATCAATGGAGCTGATGATGGATTAAGTCAACAGTTTTTAAGGATTTGATAATCTGCATCACAAACAACCTAACTTCACACATCTCCACCCAAGGAATCTTACAAAAGCAAATATCCCATGCCTTGTTATCTTTCTCAGGGGAGAAATAGTAATCATCCTGACGAGAAACATCACAAACTAGCATGGTTTGTATGCTCGATGGTGTTTTTTGCCTCCAATGTCGCCTTCCAAGGAGACGTTGGGGGCAAAAAACACCAAACACCGAGTTGTGCACCGCCCAGCACAGGTTAGCTATTTAAACCGCCCACATCATTATCCTTCTAGCGAACATCTCAGATATCAATGAAGCAAAGTATCTACTGTCAAACCACCAGACTATAGAGCTACAGGCTGTTAAATTCTTCAACTCATACTCCTTACTAAACCATTTAAAACAGGGGTCCCCAAACTTTTTTCAGTGAGGGCCACATAACTTTTCCCTTCTCTGATGGGGGGGGCCAGCGTCCGTTTCTAACAGAAAAAGTGTGACAATCGCAGGGGTCCCTAAATGTAATCATTTGTTTTCCAGAAAACATGCTGACACTCCAGCGCACCACACATATCCAAATATTAATAACCCTTTCTGAGATCAAATAACCCTCTCTGAGTTCTTCACAGAATAAAATAACGCAGAAAATATATAGGCTAATAACACTATTTATAAAATCAATAAAAATCAAATAACCCTCTCTGGGTTCTTCACAGAAAGAAAGTTATGCTGTGCCGTGCACAATCCTAGGTAAAAGTTCAACTTCACTTGTCAGAGCAGAATCTCAAATGTCTCTCAAAGTTCTTGTGTTCCATAGGCTAGCCCAGTAGACACCACTGTAGGCTCTCTCTTATCAACTTCCCTCTGAAAACCACAAAACAAGCAGGCTAAGAAACCAAACTAAGTGATACAGCACCTACACAGCACAATAAATTTCAATACCAGTATGGTTGTGGAGATGGATTTTATCCCAATAGATTTTATTATGATTATATTTGTTCATACTCAGAATGACAAATTTAAGTCAGAAAAGTGAGCTTACCTATGTACTGTATGTTCATCAATGTGAATTGTGGGCCTGCATCTGGCTGGTGAGAAGTTGAATGTCCGGTTCCATTCTAGTCACAGCCAGTCTCAAACACTGATGCAAATGTTCATCTGTCAATCTTGATCTAGTTGGAGTTTTCAGGAGTTTTCAGGAGGTTTGCTCGCAGATATACGTGCTGCCAAAAAGTGTGGACATCTTCATTGCATGTTTTTTTATGTTAGGGTAGGTGTCATTTGGGAGGGCGGCATAGAAGTCAATGAGACTGTTGGGCTTGAATGCGTCTTTCAGAACATCACAGTTCTGTAACTCAGCCAGCTCAAACTGGGCTGGGCTTCATCGATGTCGGCAACAAAAGGGTTCTGAAAAAGACGGATTTCTTTTGCATGAACATGTAGTTCACGGAATCGTACACCAAACTCCGCCTTCAGCATTTCCAGTGCTCCCACACACTTTACACCTGGGAACGCGACAGCTGGCTTCTCTGCAGAAAAGCTTTGGGTAGCAGGGAGATGGGTGAAGTTGTGCTTTTTCACTTGTTCCAAAACCAGCGCTAGTTTCACCTCAAATGCTTTTATGTGGGAATACATGTTGCAAATGAGTTTCCCCTTCCCTTGTAGCTGCAAGTTAAAGCCGTTCAGCATTTCTGTCACGTCTGTTAAAAATGTGAGGTGCCATTTCCATGCTGGGTCGATCAGCTCTGGGACCGTTTTGCCTTTTGACTGAAGAAATGCGTTAATTTCAGGTAGCAGCTCGTAAAAACGCCTCAAAACTTTGTCGCGGCTCAACCATCGGATCTCTGTGTAGTACAGCACATCTCCGTACGCAGACTCCAGTTCAGACAGGAGTTGTTGGAACTGCCTGTGTTTAAGTCCATTTGCTCTGATGAAGTTTATGCACAATACCACAACCTTCATGACAGAATCCCACTTCAACACTTTGCAGCACAGCGCTTGCTGGTGAATTAGGCAGTGTACTTGTAGCGGGGCGGTGAGACCCCGTTCTTCCATCTCCCGGTTCCTGCGTCCTATTAAACCCCGAGACGCGCCCACCATACTAGGGGTCCCGTCAGTCGTGATGCTGGCAAGCTTTGCCCAGTCCAGATCCAACTGTTGCATGGTTTAACATACTTTGTCGAAAATATCCTCCCCAGTCGTAGTGCCTTTCAGGCCTTGTAGGGCTGCCAGCTTCTCGCACATCTCAAAGTTTGCGGTAACTCCACAAATAATAATAAGAAGCTCCGCGGTGTCCTGCACGTCCATGCTCTCATCCAGTGCTAATGAAAAAAAGTCAAAATCTTTAGTCTTCTGCTGCAGCTGGGCATAAACATTACCCCCAATTTCTTCAACGCGTCTGGTAATTGTACTTGCCGACAGACTCACGGCATTAAAGACATCTTTCTTCTCGGGGCAGACCTCCTCCACGACAACATTCAAACATTTCTTGACAAACTCTCCTTCAGTGAAAGGTTTATCGCAGCTTGTTATCAGCTGAGCAACACGGAAGCTGGCCCGAACTGATGCTTGGTTCAACTGAGTTTGCCGTACAAATGTAGTCTGCTGAGCTAACAGTCCAGTTTTTAGCTTTGAGATTTTTTCTGCTCGCATTTGGCCTTGCAAGCTAGCATACTTCTCTTTGTGACGGGATTCATAATGTGGGCGCAGGTTGTATTCTTTGAATACCGCCACCGTCTCTTGACAGAGGAGACAAACAGCCTTTTCTTTGAATTGAACAAAAAAATAATTGTGTGTCCACTGCGGGTTAAATACCCAGCATTCTGAATCAATTTTTCTCTTACCCAACCTTTTTGCCATTATTCCGTTCTGGGGGGGGGGGGGGAAGGGGGGTCACGTTCACGTTCTATGACTGGGGTATGGGTGGCCATAAGGGTAAAAACGTGCTGGGGCAAAGTGAGGTCGTAGTAGCATTTTTTTTCCGTCTCTGGTATTGTTCAGGGGGCCGGGTCAAATGTGGAGGTGGGCTGTGTACGGCCCGTGGGCCGTAGTTTGGGGACCCCTGATTTAAAAGATATTTTTGCTTTTGTTTTCTTGTGTAACATAAAATGACAACTTGCATTTTGATGTGCAACCCTGTGTTGTCAAATGACAATACATTAACCTTTAAAGAGACTATAATATATAACAATATCATGAATAGCAAGTCATAGACAAAAATATAGCACTACATTTCCACACATGCAGTATATCCATTTCTTTTCTTTCTATCTCTTTACATTGGCCTACATCTCATATTTCATCTCGGCCTGACAGCGTCAAGCTTAACATGTAGATAGATTGTCTTTTTATACACCACACACAAGTGCAGCATGGAGAATAAGGAAACACTGTATTACTTTCACATAGCATTTACCAATATTTCAAAATGATTAGTTAACCTTGTATTGTCTTCACTTTCCGGACCCTCTCGTGTCCCTTGGGTCAAATTGACCTGTGACTTATTTGGGGTTTTAAAAACAGTTCTGAAATTAAATGTTACTTCATAATCTATTAACAAATATTGTCTTTATCTCAATTTCAAACAAGTGAGAATATATTTGTTTAGGAAATGCAATCAGTCTCTACTAGAACACAATTCAAAATGGAAGTGTGATTTCTGTCATATGGTTACAATTCATGTTAAAAATCTTCAATGGAAAAAAACATAAGTGGTCATATCCAGAATAATTTTCTGAATTGAGTCAGGGATACATGTTTGTAATAGAAAATTAGGTAAGGCTGTTGATTTTTAGGTAGAAAAAATGGTACTTGTACCATTTTTCTTCTTGTACAAATTTTAAAGGGGTCAATTTGACCCGAATACCATACAAGGGTTAAAAGAAAATCTATTACAGGATTAATTGGTAGGCACTATCGGTTGATCACCATAAGAGGGAATTATAAATTGCCTGTCCAGTCTCCAAGACAGTCGTTATATATCCGTCATGTGCGCTTGTGGTCCTTTGATGATGCTTGTAGTGGTGTTACAAACCCAGTAGTACTGAAGGGAGTCTGTCTAGCTGAAGAAGGCTTTCGGCATTAGGGACTGAGATGTATCACCAGGCTGCAGATGGGATAGATGAACTAACAAAAATGAGGATAACTGTTGAAGCAGGAGTGGGAGCAGGTCATTAACCCGGCTCTGAAATAAAATGGATGATCTTTGATATTGACATCATCACACGCCATGGAGCAGTCAAGGACCAAGGTCATTATGACTTACAATGTGTGTATTACACAGGCTGCAGTATAATAACAAATGTGTCAGAAGAGCTTCTGTGCTCTGTTAGTGTCTGCACAGAATGTGTTCATCACAGTACTGGTGTGTAGGTCGCACATGTTTTGGCAGTGCTGGCACAGCCCAAAACACAATCCATGTAGTTACTGTTTTGTATAAAATATAAGAAATTAGACTGAAAGCCTAAAAAGACTGATGATAGTAGACATCTCTTATAGATCATAATAGAAACATCTTTTCCAACAGATTATTAAAGAACAGAAAAAAACACAACTGAAACACGTCCTATGCCAACAGCCTGCAAGTTACTATTGTCTTTCAGTGGCTGAATCTCACCTCTCATATTTGATTTCTTGACTGTAAGGTTTAAAACAGCTTCTTCCCCACTGCTGTCAGACTGTTGAACAATGAAATACACTGATACAGTCCAATCAATCTGAATACTATTCATGTACAAATTAATCTGTTTGAAATGCACCTTAGTATCTGTTCTGACTGCACCTTATTATCTACCGCGCTACTTTAAATACAGATATTTATACTTTTATACTTCTTCCCAATTGTATGTATCTAGTATCTAGATATTTATATTTTTCAGTTTTTTTTAGACGTTATATACTTATATTTATCACTCTACATGCTCTGCACACCAATAACTGTTTAATTGTTTCTGTGCTGTATTCTTTTAAGCTGTAAACTTACCACGTAATTTTGTACTACAGAGCATTGTGGTATGACAATAAAGAAATCTTGAATCTTGAATCTTGATAGCTCCTCGGTTGAACCAGAAGTTGTTCTGGCCCTCTTTTGTGAAGACCGTCTTAAAGCTCTTATTCCTGCCCCAAGGAACAGGGAGGGAGGGTTGTGGAGGGATCGCTGAGCCTTTGCTAACTCCGCCCATACACCTGACAAACTCATGTGACGCTTCAGAGGAAAGTATTGCTCATCCTTCTGAAAACAAATTTCTTTGATTCCCCTCTCATCGCATTATTTTGTCTGTCTCTCCCGTGCTTCCTCGGTGGGGCGGACTAAGACGCGAGGAAGGGAAGTGAGTGGAGGACCTGGGAATGCAATGTAAGGTAAGTGAGATCCAGCATAGTCTAACTGCAGTAGTTAGAAGGTCGCTCTCTGATCCCTTGAGGCTTGAAACAAATAATCTTGAAAAGCTGAAGTTATCTGGGGTTGTTGTCGTTTGAGTTGATATCTTAACCATGTGGACCCTGAGACCGTGTCTCTGGTCCCAGAGAATCTAGAAAAGTGCTGGAACTTGATTGTTCACCTTCAGACCCTTATTTTTGTATACACATGCATTCTGGATCTTATCTGAATGAGGTCAAACTTATGTTAATGCATGAACACAATACAATTGAAATGTGATCATCTGGTAGTGGTCTGGGCTCCACTGTGATTGAATCTCAGTCAAGTGAAAAGGCAATCTATACAACTTGGCCACAGTTGTGAGAAAAAATACCAACAAGTTGAATGGTTGGACGAGTCTAATTCTTTCATCTATGTCAAGCAAGCCTGACAAAAAGCTTTAGATGACCCCCTACGTGACAAAGCAAACAAGTTGTATAACTTAATTTGTTACCGCTATCCGAGAACACTTATTCTGCTCATCACTCCGTAATGACAGGCATGAGGTATGATAACATTATACCATTTAAAGAAAAAGTTTGACAATTTGGGAAACAAGCTCATTTGCTTCCTTGCTGAGAAGACCAACACCACTTTCACACATTAGAGTGGTATTGATCTCTTTTTCTTTAAAGTGTGATAGGCTGTGTTCCTACATCATTTATTTCCCATAACAAACTTCGAGCTAGCAAGCTACACACTGAAAATGTTAAGTTTTGAAGAACATTTGGATCGTGCAACAAGGCAGCCCTGCTTGGTCCTTTCAGGGAATGATTGTAAAGATTTACAAAGAATACAAGTCTAGCATTTACTCTCTAACTGGGATGTTTTGAGACAGATTGTCAGGGATTTATGGACAAAATACACATGGCCATACACTGGTGAGAGAAAATTGTGTTTATATGTTTATATCATATATCCAGCTAATTTAAATAACTCACATTTCTGTATTGTGTGAACAGTTAACCTAATAACCAAGTTCCTCCCGAGACCATTTTGCAGAGCCATCGTTGCTGTGTCCGGAACTTAGCGCTGCTCAAGATGATTGTGATTGGTGTAAAAAGAGACGCAAACAACCCAGACCGTTTTTCTTCTCCAATCCAGGAGTCAATGTGTTGAGGGGCCAGACCTTACTCTGCAGCGCTGTGAAGAAAGATCTGGCAATGGGAGACGACTCAAGTTTTGAATGCAAAGGCCTATGATAAGTTATCATAGTTCAGTTTATATGTTAAATGTGTAAATGGAGTCTCAGGAGCTCAAGGAGTCCATTATGGTCTGGTCGTGGAACATAGTTCAACCTTTTTATACTACCATATTTAAATTTGTGATTTCCTGTATCCAGCAATAGTGTTATAGTGTGGATTTCTTAATCCTTTCGGCATGTGTTGTACTTCTACCACCAACTTGTTATGCGTACGGTGGTGTTGTCAGAGGTGTCACAGCATACCATTAAAGTACAGTGTGTTTGTATTCTGCACATGCATCCACACTTGACAGTGTTGAGTTATTGACGTGACACAGAATTTGAACATGGGCATGTAGTGATGCCTTTATTATCATTAAAGTGCTGCTCTACTGCTCAGTAAAACAGCGATTCACTCTCTTCATATTTTTCTTGTGTTGGGCCACATGACCATGCAATCATATGAACCACATGGGGCAATGTAATCAAATCTTTAATCAGGGACTTTTGTCCCATCAAGAGTTAAACAAAGGAATTTGGTCTAGTTAGTGGGGTACACAGTGGCAAATTTGCAATCTGTGGATTACACAAACCAGTACATCTTTTAAATTCCATCCTCTTTTACAGATGGAACTTATGGAACCATTGTATATCCTGCACTTACTGCTAATGCATTTCTGGTTAGACCTAAACTGCATTTCGTTGCCTTGTACCTGTACCTGTGTAATGACAATAAAGTTGAATCTAATCTAATCAGATGCATAATGCAGAGGCTCTGATAGCTATATTTGTGCTGTTTGCAAATCAAGTAACAAAGTAGAAGAAAGGGCTTTCAATGTTAATTTTTTTTAAAGGCCATCCTTTTCACTCACGTTCTACTCTCTTTTCTTGAAGTTTTCACTCTCTCTCCCCTTTATATTAAAGCCCGGCTCTGCTTGGTTCTTTGACCGATGAGCTTTTGCAATTTGCTACACACCCAGCCTGACCCAGCAGTTGTGGCTTGCTTGGTGCAGCATAAAATCTCCTGTCACACATTAATGGACTATTAAGGCCAGATTGTTTTTCTCTCTGTAGAACTGTGCTTCAAGGTCTGTGCACGCTTTGAACACCTACTTTTGGATGTTGCAAACTTGGTACATGACATGTGAGATTTGCTGACTGGTGTTGGACTTGCTACACAGGTAGTAACTGAGCCTGTGTGGAACGGTTGCGAGTACCATGAAAAACCTCACACATAAGTAGGTTTGGTTGGTGGACAAGTCAAACAACACAGGGTTTGTATCCCGTTCTTGTCTCGCAGGACTTTTTTTTGTCCGGCATGTCAATGAAATGACATTTTGTAACCCCACCCACGATCTTTTCCTAAATGTAACTGTCCCGGTGTTGTGCTGCATATCAGTTAAACATACGTCCCTACCTAGAGATGTCACAAGTGACGCCAAGAGTCCTGATCAAGTGTGTCTAAAGATAAATCCAAAGGGCTAGACGGGAGTGCTGAGAGTGTCAAAAAGTGATGCAGCGCGCCCAGATAGCTCAGTTGGTAGAGCAGGCGTCCATACTGTATATAGAGGTTGCGGCCCTTTGCTGCATGTCATTCCCCTTCTATCTCCCTTTTAATGTCTTCATCTGTCCTGTCAAATAAAGGCCTAAAATGCCCCAAAATATAATCTTAAAAATAAATGTGATGCCAAGAGTCCTGAACCAAAGCGTAAAAAAAGTTACGCCAAGAGTCCAGACCAAGCGCGTTAAAATGTGACGCCAAAGGGCTGGACGCGAGTCCCCACAGCATCATAAAGTGAAGCCGAGAGTCTCGACCAAGTGTCTCAAAATATGACGGTAAAGGAGACTTTCTGCATCATTAACAAACGCCAAAGGCACTTGACCAAGCATCGCTTTTAAACGCAATAGGAGTGAGAATGTCTTGGCTTCAGCAGTGCGTCAGTGCCTAACACACAGCGCCTCCGAAGCAGAGTCCTGGAACTGCCCTCTCTGAGATCCCCACTCAGCTCTGCCCTACTTCACCAAGAAATATGTGTTTGTTTGTTCTTGGTGGCCTGGCAGATGCAAAACCACAGCTTGTGTTATTTTTCTTTTTTTGCAGAGTGTTATGTGGAGACATATTGAACTTCTGAGGCACCACAGCACAGATCAGCTAACTGCAACGCTTGACGAATTGTTGCAGTGTCGTCCCAGCCAACAAAGCTGCTCACCCCTCCCCCCCCCACCCAACTCTGTGACAAGACATCTCTCTCTGCTGCCTCATCTCTCCGTCTCAGCAACAACGCTATAGTGTCTTCTTTTCGACTAATGCTTCTCTGCAAACAGATTTTTCAGACATTTTTACTGATATTCTACTGAAAAGAATTAGACCGCTTTTTTGTCCCTTTCCTAGCTTATCCTGTTATCTCTTTCTCTCTATCTTTTAACATCAACACACAGAGCAATAGAATATTACACATGCACAACACACACAAACATACAGTACAAAAAGCAGCCAACACAAACACCCCCACAACATACAGCTGATACACAATAGGTGGCTCTTCAGTACAGGCACCATTTGTCACTTCCTATTTCACCGCTACTTGGTTTAATCTTGGCCTAAGGTGCTAAATGTATTAAATCCACTAGAATTTGCTCCCACAGGCTTTGATGTTTTTCTCCAACACAAAAGCGGAAGGGCAATTTTCATATGTGTCAGCTGTGTAGGCGAACCTCTCTACATGTATTAACAGTATCTGCTATACACACATCTCTATGCTGGAAACGTGCGTTTCGGCCTCTTCTGGGCTTTTTGTGACTTTTTTTAAGCTTGTTACTGTCATTTCAACAGTTTTACACTAGTTTCTTAACAGTGGCTGCTATACACACATCTCTATGCTGGAAACGTGCATTTCAGCCTCTTCTAAGCTTTTTGTGATGTTTCAAGCTTGTTACTGTCATTTCAACAGTTTTACACTAGTTTCTTAACAGTGGCTGCTATACACACATCTCTATGCTGGAAACGTGCATTTCAGCCTCTTCTAAGCTTTTTGTGACGTTTCAAGCTTGTTACTGTTATTTCAACAGTTTTACACTAGTTTAATAACAGTAGCTGCTATACACACATCTCTATGCTGGAAACGTGCATTTCAGCCTCTTCTAAGCTTTTTGTGACGTTTCAAGGTTGTTACTGTCATTTCAACAGTTTTACACTTGTATCTTAACAGTAGCTGCTATACACACATCTTCATGCTGGAAACATGCGTTTCGGCCTCTTCTGGGCTATTTGTGACGGTTTAAGCATGTTACTGTCATTTCAACAGTTTTACACTACTATCTTAACAGTAGCTGCTATACACACATCTCTATGCTGAAAACGCTTTTGTTCTAAGCTTTTTGACGTTTCAAGCTGTTACTGTCATTTCAACAGTTTTACACTAGTTTCTTAACAGTAGCTGCTATACACACATCTCCATGCTGGAAACGTGCGTTGGCCACTTCTAAGCTTATTGTGACGTTTCAAGCTTGTTACTGTCATTTCAACAGTTTTACACTAGTTTCTTAACAGTAGCTGCTATACACACATCTCAATGCTGGACACATGCATTTCAGCCTCTTATAAGCTTTTTGTGACGTTTTGTAACTGTCATTTCAACAGATTTTACTGTCATTTGCAAACATGCAGTTTTACACTAGTTTCAACATTAACTGTAGCTGCTATACACACAGTTTCATCTCCATGCTGGAAACGCGTGCGTTTCAGCCTTCTTCTAAGCTTTTGTGACGTTTCAAGCTTGTTACTGTCATTTCAACAGTTTTACACTAGTTTCTTAACAGTAGCTGCTATACACACATCTCCATGCTGGAAACATGCGTGCAGCCCTCTTTGTGGCCTCTTCAATGTTGTTACTGTCATTTCAACAGTTTTACACTAGTTTCTTAACAGTAGCTGCTATACACACATCATCATCTATGCTGTTACTGTCATTTCAACAGTTTTACACTTTGTCTTCTAAGCTTTTTGTCTCCATGCTGGAAAGCGTGCGTTTTCTTCTTCTTTTTTTTTGAGCATGTTACTGTCATTTCAACAGTTTTACACTAGTTTCTTAACAGTAGCTGCTATACACACATCTCATGCTGGAAACGCGTGCGTTTCTGGCCTCTTTTAAGTTACTATCATTTTGTGACGTTTCAAGCATGTTACTGTCATTTCAACAGTTTTTTGTGTGACGTTTTAAGCACTAGTTTCTTAACAGTAGCTGCTATACACACATCTCCATGCTGGAAACGTGCGTTTTTGGCCTCTTCTAGCTTTTGTGACGTTTTAAGCATGTTACTGTCATTTCAACAGTTTTACACTAGTTTCTTAACAGTAGCTGCTATACACACATCTCCATGCTGGAAACGTGCATTTCAGCCTCTTCTGCTTTTGTGACGTTTAGCTTGTTACTGTCATTTCAACAGTTTTACACTAGTTTCTTAACAGTAGCTGCTATACACACATCTCCATGCTGGAAACGTGCGTTTCCGGCCTCTTCTGGGCTTTTTTGACGTTTTAAGCTTGTTACTGTCATTTCAACAGTTTTACACTAGTTTCTTAACAGTAGCTGCTATACACACATCTCCATGCTGGAAACTTGCGTTTTGGCCCCTTCTAAGCTTATTGTTACATTTTAAGCATGTTACTGTCATTTCAACAGTTTTACACTAGTTTCTTAACAGTAGCTGCTATACACACATCTCCATGCTGGAAACATGCGTTTCGGCCTCTTCTGGGCTTTTTGTGACGTTTTAAGCATGTTACTGTCATTTCAACAGTTTTACACTACTTTCTTAACAGTAGCTGCTATACACACATCTCTATGCTGGAAACATGCATTTCAGCCTCTTCTAAGCTTTTTGTGACGTTTTAAGCATGTTACTAGTGTAAAACTGTTGAAATACACTAGTTTCTTAAAACTCTATAACACTTATGCTGAAAACGTTTTCAGCCAGCATAGAGATGAGTGTATAGCAGCTACTGTTAAAAACTAGTGTAAAACTGTTGAAATGACAGTAACATGCTTGAAACGTCCACAATAAGCTTAGAAGAGGCTGAAATGCATGTTTCCAGCATGGAGATTCATAGCAGCTACTGTTAAGAAACTAGTGTAAAACTGTTGAAATGACAGTAACTTTAAACGCTCAAAAAGCTTAGAAGTGGCTGAAATGCACGTTTCTGCATAGAGATGTGTGTATAGCAGCTACTGTAATTAAACTAGTGTAAACTGTTGAAATGGCAGTTCAACATTTAAAACCGCACAATAAAGTAGAAGAGGCCGAAACGCACGTTTCCAGCATGGAGATTTGTGTATAGCAGCTACTGTTAAGAAACTTTTGTAAAACTGTTGAAATGACAGTAACATGTTAAAACGTCACACAAAGCCCAGAAGAGGCTGAAATGCTTTTCCAGCATAGAGATGTGTGTAGCAGCTACTGTTAAGAAACTAGTGTAAAACTGTTGAAATGAACAGTAACAAGCTTGAAACGTCACAAAAGCTTAGAAGAGGCTGAAATGCACGTTTCCAGCATAGAGATGTGTGTATAGCAGCCACTGTTAAGAAACTAGTGTAAAACTGTTGAAATGACAGTAACAAGCTTGAAACATCACAAAAAGCTTAGAAGAGGCTGAAATGCACGTTTCCAGCATAGAGATGTGTGTATAGCAGCCACTGTTAAGAAACTAGTGTAAAACTGTTGAAATGACAGTAACAAGCTTAAAACGTCACAAAAAGCCCAGAAGAGGCCGAAACGCACGTTTCCAGCATGGAGATGTGTGTATAGCAGCTACTGTTAAGAAACTAGTGTAAAACTGTTGAAATGACAGTAACATGCTTGAAATGTCACAATAAGCTTAGAAGAGGCCGAAACGCACGTTTCCAGCATGGAGATTTGTGTATAGCAGCTACTGTTAAGAAACTAGTGTAAAACTGTTGAAATGACAGTAACAAGCTTGAAACGTCACAAAAAGCTTAGAAGAGGCTGAAATGCACGTTTCCAGCATAGAGATGTGTGTATAGCAGCTACTGTTATTAAACTAGTGTAAAACTGTTGAAATGACAGTAACATGCTTGAAACGTCACAATAAGCTTAGAAGAGGCCGAAACGCACGTTTCCAGCATAGAGATGTGTGTATAGCAGATACTGTTAAGAAACTAGTGTAAAACTGTTGAAATGACAGTAACATGCTTAAAACGTCACAATAAGCTTAGAAGAGGCTGAAATGCACGTTTCCAGCATAGAGATGTGTGTATAGCAGCCACTGTTAAGAAACTAGTGTAAAACTGTTGAAATGACAGTAACAAGCTTAAAACGTCACAAAAAGCCCAGAAGAGGCCGAAACGCACGTTTCCAGCATGGAGATGTGTGTATAGCAGCTACTGTTAAGAAACTAGTGTAAAACTGTTGAAATGACAGTAACAAGCTTGAAACGTCACAAAAGCTTAGAAGAGGCTGAAATGCACGTTTCCAGCATAGAGATGTGTGTATAGCAGCCACTGTTAAGAAACTAGTGTAAAACTGTTGAAATGACAGTAACAAGCTTGAAACGTCACAAAAAGCTTAGAAGAGGCTGAAATGCACGTTTCCAGCATAGAGATGTGTGTATAGCAGCTACTGTTAAGAAACTAGTGTAAAACTGTTGAAATGACAGTAACATGCTTAAAACGTCACAATAAGCTTAGAAGAGGCCGAAACGCACGTTTCCAGCATGGAGATGTGTGTATAGCAGCTACTGTTAAGAAACTAGTGTAAAACTGTTGAAATGACAGTAACATGCTTAAAACGTCACAAAAAGCTTAGAAGAGGCTGAAATGCACGTTTCCAGCATAGAGATGTGTGTATAGCAGCTACTGTTATTAAACTAGTGTAAAACTGTTGAAATGACAGTAACAAGCTTAAAACGTCACAATAAGCTTAGAAGAAGCCGAAACGCACGTTTCCAACATGGAGATGTGTGTATAGCAGCTACTGTTAAGAAACTAGTGTAAAACTGTTGAAATGACAGTAACAAGCTTAAAACGTCACAATAAGCTTAGAAGAAGCCGAAACGCACGATTTCCAACATGGAGATGTGTGTATAGCAGCTACTGTTAAGAAACTAGTGTAAAACTGTTGAAATGACAGTAACAAGTTTAAAACGTCACAAAAAGCTTAGAAGAGGCTGAAATGCACGTTTCCAGCATAGAGATATGTGTATAGTAGCCACTGTTAAGAAACTAGTGTAAAACTGTTGAAATGACAGTAACCTGCTTAAAACGTTACAAAAAGCCCAGAAGAGGCCGAAACGCACGTTTCCAGCATAGAGATGTGTGTATAGCAGCTACTTTTAAGAAACTAGTGTAAAACTGTTGAAATGACAGTAACATGCTTAAAACGTCACAATCAGCTTAGAAGGGACCGAAACGCACCTTTCCATTATGGAGATTTGTGTATAGCATGTACTGTTAAGAAACTAGTGTAAAACTGTTGAAATGACAGTAACAAGCTTGAAACGTCACAAACAGCCCAGAAGAGGCCGAAACGCACGTTTCCAGCATGGAGATGTGTGTATAGAAGCTACTGTTAAGAAACTAGTGTAAAACTGTTAAACTGACAGTAACATGCTTAAAACGTCACAATAAGCGTAGAAGAGGCCGAAACGCACGTTTCCAGAATGGAGATTTGTGTATAGCAGCTACTGTTAAGAAACTAGTGTAAAAATGTTGAAATGACAGTAACATGCTTAAAACGTCACAAAAGGTAGCCTTTAAAAGGTAGCCTGAAAAAGAGTAAAATATGCCTTTAAAAGCCTGAAAAATATAATATAGCTTTACTTTTAAGCCCTTAATTTTAAAGTCGTACATCAGAATGGTCCTTAATTACCTGAGTGACCCAATGGATATCTAGTGTCTAACCCAGAGTTTGAATGAACCTGGCTTAACAGTAGGAATCCATTTTAGAGTGGCCTGAAGGAGAGTTAAATATGCCTTTAACAGCCTGAATATATGTCAATATGGCTTTACTTTTAAGCCCTTAAATTTAAAGTTGTACATCAGAATGCTCTGATATTACCTGAGTAACACACTGGATATGTGATGTCTCCCCGAGACTTGGAATGAAGCTGGCATAACATCAGGATTCCATTTTAGAGTAGCATGAAAAGAGTAAAATATGCCTTTAAAAGCCTGGAAAAGATTTAAAATACAGCATTAATTAGACATTCAAGGCTTCAATTTTAAAATCCTACATCAGAATGGTCCTTAATTACCTGAGTGAACCTATGGATATGTAGTGTCTAACCCAGAGTTTGAATGAACCTGGCTTAACAGTAGGAATCCATTTTAGAGTGGCCTGAAGGAGAGTTAAATATGCCTTTAACACCCTGAATATATGTCAATATAGCTTTACTTTAAGCCCTTAATTTTAGAATCCTTCATGAAAATGCTCTGATATTACCTGAGGGACACACTGGATATGTGATGTCTCCCCCAGATGTGGAATGAAGCTGGCATAACATAAGGATTCCTTTTTAGAGTACCCTGATAAAGAGAAAAATATGCCTTTAAAAGCCTGAAAAAGATTTAAAATACAGCATTAATTAGATATTCAAGGCTTCAATTTTAAAATCCTACATCAGAATGGTCCTTAATTACCTGAGTGACCCAATGGATATGTAGTGTCTAACCCAGAGTTTGAATGAACCTGGCTTAACAGTAGGAATCCATTTTAGAGTGGCCTGAAGTAGAGTTAAATATGCCTTTAACAGCCTGAATATATGTCAATATAGCTTTACTTTTAAGCCCTTAATTTTAGAATCCTTCATCAGAATGCTCTGATATTACCGGAGAAACACACTGGATATGTGATGTCTCCCCCAGACTTGGAATGAAGCTGGCATAACATCAGGATTCTGTTTTAGAGTACCCTGAAACAGAGTAAAATATGCCTTTAAAAGCCTGCAAAAGATTTAAAATACAGCATTAATTAGACATTGAAGGCTTCAATTTTAAAATCCTACATCAGAATGGTCCTTAATTACCTGAGTGACCCAATGGATATGTAGTGTCTAACCCAGAGTTTGAATGTACCTGGCTTAACAGTAGGAATCCATTTTAGAGTGGCCTGAAGGAGAGTTAAATATGCCATTAACAGCCTGAATATATGTCAATATGGCTTTACTTTTAAGCCCTTCATTTTAAAGTTGTACATCAGAATGCTCTGATATTACCTGAGTGACACACTGGATATGTGATGTCTCCCCCAGACTTGGAATGAAGCTGGCATAATATCAGGATTCCTTTTTAGAGTAGCATGAAAAGAGTAAAATATGCCTTTAAAGCCTGAAAAAAGATTTAAAATACAGCATTAATTAGACATTCAAGGCTTCAATTTTAAAATCCTACATCAGAATGGTCCTTAATTACCTGAGTGACCCAATGGATATGTAGTGTCTAACCCAGAGTTTGAATGAACCTGGCTTAACAGTAGGAATCCATTTTAGAGTGGCCTGAAGGAGAGTTAAATATGCCTTTAAAGCCTGAATATATGTCAATATAGCTTTACTTTTAAGCCCTTAATTTTAAATCCTTCATGAAAATGCTCTGATATTACCTGAGGGACACACTGGATATGTGATGTCTCCCCAAGATGTTGAATGAAGCTGGCATAACATCAGGATTCCTTTTTCGAGTACCCTGAAAAAAGTAAAATATGCCTTTAAAAGCCTGAAAAAGATTTAAAATACAGCATTAATTAGACATTCAAGGTTTCAATTTTAAAATCCTACATCAGACTGCTCCTTAATTACCTGAGTGACCCAATGGATATCTGTTGTCTAACCCAGAGTTTGAATGAACCTGGCTTAACAGTAGGAATCCATTTTAGAGTGGCCTGAAGGAGAGTTAAATATGCCTTTAACAGCCTGAATATATGTCAATATAGCTTTACTTTTAAGCCCTTATTTTTAAAGTCGTACATTAGAATGCTCTGATATTACCTGAGTGAAACACTGGATATGTGATGTCTCTCCCAGACTTGGAATGAAGCTGGCATAACATCAGGATTCTGTTTTAGAGTACCCTGAATAAGAGTAAAATATTCCTTTAAAAGCCTGAAAGAGATTTAAAATACAGCAATAATTAGACATTCAAGGCTTCAATTTTAAAATCCTACATCAGAATGGTCCTTAATTACCTGAGGGACCCAATGGATATGTAGTGTCTAACCCAGAGTTTGAATGAACCTGGCTTAACAGTAGGAATCCATTTTAGAGTGGCCTGAAGGAGAGTTAAATATGCCTTTAACAGCCTGAATATATGTCAATATAGCTTTACTTTTAAGCCCTTAATTTTAGAATCCTTCATCAGAATGCTCTGATATTACCGGAGGGACACACCGGATATGTGATGTCTCCCCCAGACTTGGAATGAAGCTGGCATAACATCAGGATTCTGTTTTAGTGTACCCTGAAAAAGAGTTAAATATGCCTTTAAAAGCCTGAAAGAGATTTAAAATACAGCATTAATTAGACATTCAAGGCTTTAATTTTAAAATCCTACATCAGAATGGTCCTTAATTACCTGAGTGACCCAATGGATATGTAGTGTCTAACCCAGAGTTTGAATGAACCTGGCTTAACAGTAGGAATCCATTTTAGAGTGGCCTGAAGGAGAGTTAAATATGCCTTTAACAGCCTGAATATATGTCAATATGGCTTTACTTTTAAGCCCTTAAATTTAAAGTTGTACATCAGAATGCTCTGATATTACCTGAGTAACACACTGGATATGTGATGTCTCCCCGAGACTTGGAATGAAGCTGGCATAACATCAGGATTCCATTTTAGAGTAGCATGAAAAGAGTAAAATATGCCTTTAAAAGCCTGGAAAAGATTTAAAATACAGCATTAATTAGACATTCAAGGCTTCAATTTTAAAATCCTACATCAGAATGGTCCTTAATTACCTGAGTGAACCTATGGATATGTAGTGTCTAACCCAGAGTTTGAATGAACCTGGCTTAACAGTAGGAATCCATTTTAGAGTGGCCTGAAGGAGAGTTAAATATGCCTTTAACACCCTGAATATATGTCAATATAGCTTTACTTTAAGCCCTTAATTTTAAATCCTTCATGAAAATGCTCTGATATTACCTGAGGGACACACTGGATATGTGATGTCCCCCAGATGTGGAATGAAGCTGGCATAACATCAGGATTCCTTTTTCGAGTAGCCTGAGTAAGAGTAAAATATGCCTTTAAAAGCCTGAAAAAGATTTAAAATACAGCATTAATTAGACATTCAAGGCTTCAATTTTCAAATCCTACATCAGAATGGTCCTTAATTACCTGAGTGACCCAATGGATATGTAGTGTCTAACCCAGAGTTTGAATGAACCTGGCTTAACAGTAGGAATCCATTTTAGAGTGGCCTGAAGGAGAGTTAAATATGCCTTTAACACCCTGAATATATGTCAATATAGCTTTACTTTAAGCCCTTTTTTTTAAAGTCGTACATTAGAATGCTCTGATATTACCTGAGTGACACACTGGATATGTGATGTCTCCCCCAGACTTGGAATGAAGCTGGCATAACATCTGGATTCCTTTTTAGAGTACCCTGAAAAAGAGTAAAATATGCCTTTAAAAGCCTGAAAAAGATTTAAAATACAGCATTAATTAGACATTCAAGGCTTCAATTTTAAAATCCTACATCAGAATGGTCCTTAATTAATGAGTGACCCAATGGATATGTAGTGTCTAAACCAGAGTTTGAATGAACCTGGCTTAACAGTAGGAATCCATTTTAGAGTGGCCTGAAGGAGAGTTAAATATGCCTTTAACAGCCTGAATTTATGTCAATATAGCTTTACTTTTAAGCCCTTATTTTTAAAGTCATACATTAGAATGATGCTCTGATCTTACCTGAGTGACACACTGGATATGTGATGTCTCCCCCAGACTTGGAATGAAGCTGGCATAACATCAGGATTCCTTTTTAGAGTACCCTGAAAAAGAGAAAAAATATGCCTTTAAAAGCCTGAAAAAGATTTAAAATACAGCATTAATTAGACATTCAAGGCTTCAATTTTAAAATCCTACATCAGAATGGTCCTTAATTACCTGAGTGACCCAATGGATTTGTTGTGTCTAACCCAGAGTTTGAATGAACCTGGCTTAACAGTAGGAATCCATTTTAGAGTGGCCTGAAGGAGAGTTAAATATGCCTTTAACAGCCTGAATATATGTCAATATAGCTTTACTTTTAAGCCCTTATTTTTAAAGTCGTACATTAGAATGCTCTGATATTACCTGAGTGAAACACTGGATATGTGATGTCTCCCCCAGACTTGGAATGAAGCTGGCATAACATCAGGATTCTGTTTTAGAGTACCCTGAATAAGAGTAAAATATGCCTTTAAAAGCCTGAAAAGATTTAAAATACAGCATTAATTAGACATTCAAGGCTTCAATTTTAAAATCCTACATCAGAATGGTCCTTAATTACCTGAGTGACCCAATGGATATGTAGTGTCTAACCCAGAGTTTGAATGAACCTGGCTTAACAGTAGGAATCCATTTTAGAGTGGCCTGAAGGAGAGTTAAATATGCCTTTAACAGCCTGAATATATGTCAATATAGCTTTACTTTTAAGCCCTTAATTTTAAATCCTTCATCAAAATGCTCTGATATTACCTGAGGGACACACTGGATATGTGATGTCTCCCCCAGATGTGGAATGAAGCTGGCATAACATCAGGATTCCTTTTTAGAGTAGCCTGAAAAAGAGTAAAATATGCATTTAAAAGCCTGAAAGATTTAAAATACAGCATTAATTAGACATTCAAGGCTTTAATTTTAAAATCCTACATCAGAATGGTCCTTTATTACCTGAGTGACCCAATGGATATGTAGTGTCTAACCCAGAGTTTGAATGAACCTTGCTTAACAGTAGGAATCCATTTTAGAGTGGCCTGAATGAGAGTTAAATATGCCTTTAAAAGCCTGAATATATGTCAATATGGCTTTACTTTTAAGCCCTTAATTTTAAAGTTGTACATCAGAATGATCTGATATTACCTGAGTGACACACTGGATATGTGATGTCTCCCCCAGACTTGGAATGAAGCTGGCATAATATCAGGATTCCTTTTTAGAGTAGCATGAAAAAGAGTAAAATATGCCTTTAAAAGCCTGCAAAAGATTTAAAATACAGCATTAATTAGACATTCAAGGCTTCAATTTTAAAATCCTACATCAGAATGGTCCTTAATTACCTGAGTGACCCAATGGATATGTAGTGTCTAACCCAGAGTTTGAATGAACCTGGCTTAACAGTAGGAATCCATTTTAGAGTGGCCTGAAGGAGAGTTAAATATGCCTTTAACAGCCTGAATATATGTCAATATAGCTTTACTTTTAAGCCCTTAATTTTAAAGTTGTACATCAGAATGATCTGATATTACCTGAGTGACACACTGGATATGTGATGTCTCCCCCAGACTTGGAATGAAGCTGGCATAATATCAGGATTCCTTTTTAGAGTAGCTTGAAAAAGACTAAAATATGCCTTTAAAAGCCTGAAAAAGATTTAAAATACAGCATTAATTAGACATTCAAGGCTTCAATTTTAAAATCCTACATCAGAATGGTCCTTAATTACCTGAGTGACCCAATGGATATGTAGTGTCTAACCCAGAGTTTGAATGAACCTGGCTTAACAGTAGGAATCCATTTTAGAGTGGCCTGAAGGAGAGTTAAATATGCCTTTAACAGCCTGAATATATGTCAATATAGCTTTACTTTTAAGCCCTTAATTTTAGAATCCTTCATCAAAATGCTCTGATATTACCTGAGGGACACACTGGATATGTGATGTCTCCCCCAGATGTGGAATGAAGCTGGCATAACATCAGGATTCCTTTTTTAGAGTAGCCTGAAAAAGAGTAAAATATGCATTTAAAAGCCTGAAAGATTTAAAATACAGCATTAATTAGACATTCAAGGCTTTAATTTTAAAATCTTACATCAGAATGGTCCTTTATTACCTGAGTGACCCAATGGATATGTAGTGTCTAACCCAGAGTTTGAATGAACCTGGCTTAACAGTAGGAATCCATTTTAGAGTGGCCTGAATGAGAGTTAAATATGCCTTTAACAGCCTGAATATATGTCAATATGGCTTTACTTTTAAGCCCTTAATTTTAAAGTTGTACATCAGAATGATCTGATATTACCTGAGTGACACACTGGATATGTGATGTCTCCCCCAGACTTGGAATGAAGCTGGCATAATATCAGGATTCCTTTTTAGAGTAGCATGAAAAAAGAGTAAAATATGCCTTTAAAAGCCTGCAAAAGATTTAAAATACAGCATTAATTAGACATTGAAGGCTTCAATTTTAAAATCCTACATCAGAATGGTCCTTAATTTTCTGAGTGACCCAAGGGATATGTTGTGTCTAACCCAGAGTTTGAATGAACCTGGCTTAACAGTAGGAATCCATTTTAGAGTGGCCTGAAAAAGAGTTAAATATGCCTTTAAAAGCCTGAATATATGTCAATATAGCTTTACTTTTAAGTACTTAATTTTAGAATCCTTCATCAAAATGCTCTGATATTACCTGGGTGACACACTGGATATGTGATGTCTCCCCCAGACTTGGAATGAAGCTGGCATAACATCAGGATTCTGTTTTAGAGTACCCTTAAAAAGAGTAAAATATGCCTTTAAAAGCCTGCAAAAGATTTAAAATACAGCATTAATTAGACATTCAAGGCTTCAATTTTAAAATCCTACATCAGAATGGTCCTTAATTACCTGGGTGACCCAATGGATATGTAGTGTCTAACCCAGAGTTTGAATGAACCTGGCTTAACAGTAGGAATCCATTTTAGAGTGGCCTGAAGGAGAGTTAAATATGCCTTTAACAGCCTGAATATATGTCAATATAGATTTACTTTTAAGCCCTTAATTTTAGAATCCTTCATCAAAATGCTCTGATATTACCTGAGGGACACACTGGATATGTGATGTCTCCCCCAGATGTGGAATGAAGCTGGCATAACATCAGGATTCCTTTTTAGAGTAGCCTGAAAAAGAGTAAAATATGCATTTAAAAGCCTGAAAAAGATTTAAAATACAGCATTAATTAGACATTCAAGGCTTTAATTTTAAAATCCTACATCAGAATGGTCCTTTATTACCTGAGTGACCCAATGGATATGTAGTGTCTAACCCAGAGTTTGAATGAACCTTGCTTAACAGTAGGAATCCATTTTAGAGTGGCCTGAATGAGAGTTAAATATGCCTTTAACAGCCTGAATATATGTCAATATAGCTTTACTTTTAAGCCCTTAATTTTAGAATCCTTCATCAGAATGCTCTTATATTACCGGAGGGAACACTGGATATGTGTTGTCTCCCCCAGACTTGGAATGAAGCTGGCATAACATCAGGATTCTGTTTTTGAGTACCCTGAAACAGAGTAAAATATGCCTTTAAAAGCCTGAAAGATTTAAAATACAGCATTAATTAGACATTCAAGGCTTTAATTTTAAAATCCTACATCAGAATGGTCCTTAATTACCTGAGTGACCCAATGGATATGTAGTGTCTAACCCAGAGTTTGAATGAACCTGGCTTAACAGTAGGAATCCATTTTAGAGTGGCCTGAATGAGAGTTAAATATGCCTTTAACAGCCTGAATATATGTCAATATGGCTTTACTTTTAAGCCCTTAATTTTAAAGTTGTACATCAGAATGATCTGATATTACCTGAGTGACACACTGGATATGTGATGTCTCCCCCAGACTTGGAATGAAGCTGGCATAATATCAGGATTCCTTTTTAGAGTAGCATTTAAAAGAGTAAAATATGCCTTTAAAAGCCTGCAAAAGATTTGAAATACAGCATTAATTAGACATTCAAGGCTTCAATTTTAAAATCCTACATCAGAATGGTCCTTAATTACCTGAGTGACCCAATGGATATGTAGTGTCTAACCCAGAGTTTGAATGAACCTGGCTTAACAGTAGGAATCCATTTTAGAGTGGCCTGAATGAGAGTTAAATATGCCTTTAACAGCCTGAATATATGTCAATATAGCTTTACTTTTAAGCCCTTAATTTTAGAGTTGTACATCAGAATGATCTGATATTACCTGAGTGACACACTGGATATGTGATGTCTCCCCCAGACTTGGAATGAAGCTGGCATAATATCAGGATTCCTTTTTAGAGTAGCATGAAAAAGACTAAAATATGCCTTTAAAAGCCTGAAAAAGATTTAAAATACAGCATTAATTAGACATTCAAGGCTTCAATTTTAAAATCCTACATCAGAATGGTCCTTAATTACCTGAGTGACCCAATGGATATGTAGTGTCTAACCCAGAGTTTGAATGAACCTGGCTTAACAGTAGGAATCCATTTTAGAGTGGCCTGAAGGAGAGTTAAATATGCCTTTAACAGCCTGAATATATGTCAATATAGATTTACTTTTAAGCCCTTAATTTTAGAATCCTTCATCAAAATGCTCTGATATTACCTGAGGGACACACTGGATATGTGATGTCTCCCCCAGATGTGGAATGAAGCTGGCATAACATCAGGATTCCTTTTTAGAGTAGCCTGAAAAAAGAGTAAAATATGCATTTAAAAGCCTGAAAAAGATTTAAAATACAGCATTAATTAGACATTCAAGGCTTTAATTTTAAAATCCTACATCAGAATGGTCCTTTATTACCTGAGTGACCCAATGGATATGTAGTGTCTAACCCAGAGTTTGAATGAACCTTGCTTAACAGTAGGAATCCATTTTAGAGTGGCCTGAATGAGAGTTAAATATGCCTTTAACAGCCTGAATATATGTCAATATGGCTTTACTTTTAAGCCCTTAATTTTAAAGTTGTACATCAGAATGATCTGATATTACCTGAGTGACACACTGGATATGTGATGTCTCCCCCAGACTTGGAATGAAGCTGGCATAATATCAGGATTCCTTTTTTAGAGTAGCATGAAAAAGAGTAAAATATGCCTTTAAAAGCCTGCAAAAGATTTAAAATACAGCATTAATTAGACATTCAAGGCTTCAATTTTAAAATCCTATATCAGAATGGTCCTTAATTACCTGAGTGACCCAATGGATATGTAGTGTCTAACCCAGAGTTTGAATGAACCTGGCTTAACAGTAGGAATCCATTTTAGAGTGGCCTGAATGGAGAGTTAAATATGCCTTTAACAGCCTGAATATATGTCAATATGGCTTTACTTTTAAGCCCTTAATTTTAAAGTTGTACATCAGAATGATCTGATCTTACCTGAGTGACACACTGGATATGTGATGTCTCCCCAGACTTGGAATGAAGCTGGCATAACATCAGGATTCCTTTTTTAGAGTACCCTGAAAAAGAGTAAAATATGCCTTTAAAAGCCTGAAAAAGATTTAAAATACAGCATTAATTAGACATTCAAGGTTTCAATTTTAAAATCCTACATCAGAATGGTCCTTAATTACCTGAGTGACCCAATGGATATCTAGTTGTCTAACCCAGAGTTTGAATGAACCTGGCTTAACAGTAGGAATCCATTTTAGAGTGGCCTGAAGGAGAGTTAAATATGCCTTTAACAGCCTGAATATATGTCAATATAGCTTTACTTTTAAGCCCTTATTTTTAAAGTCGTACATTAGAATGCTCTGATATTACCTGAGTGAAACACTGGATATGTGATGTCTCTCCCAGACTTGGAATGAAGCTGGCATAACATCAGGATTCTGTTTTAGAGTACCCTGAATAAGAGTAAAATATTCCTTTAAAAGCCTGAAAAGATTTAAAAATACAGCAATAATTAGACATTCAAGGCTTCAATTTTAAAATCCTACATCAGAATGGTCCTTAATTACCTGAGGGACCCAATGGATATGTAGTGTCTAACCCAGAGTTTGAATGAACCTGGCTTAACAGTAGGAATCCATTTTAGAGTGGCCTGAAGGAGAGTTAAATATGCCTTTAACAGCCTGAATATATGTCAATATAGCTTTACTTTTAAGCCCTTAATTTTAAATCCTTCATCAGAATGCTCTGATATTACCTGAGGGACACTGGATATGTGATGTCTCCCCCAGACTTGGAATGAAGCTGGCATAACATCAGGATTCTGTTTTTAGTGTACCCTGAAAAAGAGTTAAAATATGCCTTTAAAAGCCTGAAAAAGATTTAAAATACAGCATTAATTAGACATTCAAGGCTTTAATTTTAAAATCCTACATCAGAATGGTCCTTAATTACCTGAGTGACCCAATGGATATGTAGTGTCTAACCCAGAGTTTGAATGAACCTGGCTTAACAGTAGGAATCCATTTTAGAGTGGCCTGAAGGAGAGTTAAATATGCCTTTAACAGCCTGAATATATGTCAATATGGCTTTACTTTTAAGCCCTTAAATTTAAAGTTGTACATCAGAATGCTCTGATATTACCTGAGTAACACACTGGATATGTGATGTCTCCCCGAGACTTGGAATGAAGCTGGCATAACATCAGGATTCCATTTTAGAGTAGCATGAAAAGAGTAAAATATGCCTTTAAAAGCCTGGAAAAGATTTAAAATACAGCATTAATTAGACATTCAAGGCTTCATTTTAAAATCCTACATCAGAATGGTCCTTAATTACCTGAGTGAACCTATGGATATGTAGTGTCTAACCCAGAGTTTGAATGAACCTGGCTTAACAGTAGGAATCCATTTTAGAGTGGCCTGAAGGAGAGTTAAATATGCCTTTAACACCCTGAATATATGTCAATATAGCTTTACTTTAAGCCCTTAATTTTAGAATCCTTCAGATGAAAATGCTTGATATTACCTGAGGGACACACTGGATATGTGATGTCCCCCCAGATGTGGAATGAAGCTGGCATAACATCAGGATTCCTTTTTAGAGTAGCCTGAAAAGAGTAAAATATGCCTTTAAAAGCCTGAAAAAGATTTAAAATACAGCATTAATTAGACATTCAAGGCTTCAATTTTCAAATCCTACATCAGAATGGTCCTTAATTACCTGAGTGACCCAATGGATATGTAGTGTCTAACCCAGAGTTTGAATGAACCTGGCTTAACAGTAGGAATCCATTTTAGAGTGGCCTGAAGGAGAGTTAAATATGCCTTTAACACCCTGAATATATGTCAATATAGCTTTACTTTAAGCCCTTTTTTTTAAAGTCGTACATTAGAATGCTCTGATATTACCTGAGTGACACACTGGATATGTGATGTCTCCCCCAGACTTGGAATGAAGCTGGCATAACATCTGGATTCCTTTTTAGAGTACCCTGAAAAAGAGTAAAATATGCCTTTAAAAGCCTGAAAAAGATTTAAAATACAGCATTAATTAGACATTCAAGGCTTCAATTTTAAAATCCTACATCAGAATGGTCCTTAATTAAATGAGTGACCCAATGGATATGTAGTGTCTAAACCAGAGTTTGAATGAACCTGGCCTAACAGTAGGAATCCATTTTAGAGTGGCCTGAAGGAGAGTTAAATATGCCTTTAACAGCCTGAATTTATGTCAATATAGCTTTACTTTTAAGCCCTTATTTTTAAAGTCATACATTAGAATGCTCTGATCTTACCTGAGTGACACACTGGATATGTGATGTCTCCCCCAGACTTGGAATGAAGCTGGCATAACATCAGGATTCCTTTTAGAGTACCCTGAAAAGAGAAAAATATGCCTTTAAAAGCCTGAAAAAGATTTAAAATACAGCATTAATTAGACATTCAAGGCTTCAATTTTAAAATCCTACATCAGAATGGTCCTTAATTACCTGAGTGACCCAATGGATTTGTTGTGTCTAACCCAGAGTTTGAATGAACCTGGCTTAACAGTAGGAATCCATTTTAGAGTGGCCTGAAGGAGAGTTAAATATGCCTTTAACAGCCTGAATATATGTCAATATAGCTTTACTTTTAAGCCCTTATTTTTAAAGTCGTACATTAGAATGCTCTGATATTACCTGAGTGAAACACTGGATATGTGATGTCTCCCCCAGACTTGGAATGAAGCTGGCATAACATCAGGATTCTGTTTTAGAGTACCCTGAATAAGAGTAAAATATGCCTTTAAAAGCCTGAAAGAGATTTAAAATACAGCATTAATTAGACATTCAAGGCTTCAATTTTAAAATCCTACATCAGAATGGTCCTTAATTACCTGAGTGACCCAATGGATATGTAGTGTCTAACCCAGAGTTTGAATGAACCTGGCTTAACAGTAGGAATCCATTTTAGAGTGGCCTGAAGGAGAGTTAAATATGCCTTTAACAGCCTGAATATATGTCAATATAGCTTTACTTTTAAGCCCTTAATTTTAGAATCCTTCATCAAAATGCTCTGATATTACCTGAGGGACACACTGGATATGTGATGTCTCCCCCAGATGTGGAATGAAGCTGGCATAACATCAGGATTCCTTTTTAGAGTAGCCTGAAAAAGAGTAAAATATGCATTTAAAAGCCTGAAAGATTTAAAATACAGCATTAATTAGACATTCAAGGCTTTAATTTTAAAATCCTACATCAGAATGGTCCTTTATTACCTGAGTGACCCAATGGATATGTAGTGTCTAACCCAGAGTTTGAATGAACCTGGCTTAACAGTAGGAATCCATTTTAGAGTGGCCTGAATGAGAGTTAAATATGCCTTTAAAAGCCTGAATATATGTCAATATGGCTTTACTTTTAAGCCCTTAATTTTAGAAAGTTGTACATCAGAATGATCTGATATTACCTGAGTGACACACTGGATATGTGATGTCTCCCCCAGACTTGGAATGAAGCTGGCATAATATCAGGATTCCTTTTTAGAGTAGCATGAAAAAGAGTAAAATATGCCTTTAAAAGCCTGCAAAAGATTTAAAATACAGCATTAATTAGACATTCAAGGCTTCAATTTTAAAATCCTACATCAGAATGGTCCTTAATTACCTGAGTGACCCAATGGATATGTAGTGTCTAACCCAGAGTTTGAATGAACCTGGCTTAACAGTAGGAATCCATTTTAGAGTGGCCTGAAGGAGAGTTAAATATGCCTTTAACAGCCTGAATATATGTCAATATAGCTTTACTTTTAAGCCCTTAATTTTAAAGTTGTACATCAGAATGATCTGATATTACCTGAGTGACACACTGGATATGTGATGTCTCCCCAGACTTGGAATGAAGCTGGCATAACATCAGGATTCCTTTTTAGAGTAGCTTGAAAAAGACTAAAATATGCCTTTAAAAGCCTGAAAAGATTTAAATACAGCATTAATTAGACATTCAAGGCTTCAATTTTAAAATCCTACATCAGAATGGTCCTTAATTACCTGAGTGACCCAATGGATATGTAGTGTCTAACCCAGAGTTTGAATGAACCTGGCTTAACAGTAGGAATCCATTTTAGAGTGGCCTGAAGGAGAGTTAAATATGCCTTTAACAGCCTGAATATATGTCAATATAGCTTTACTTTTAAGCCCTTAATTTTAGAATCCTTCATCAAAATGCTCTGATATTACCTGAGGGACACACTGGATATGTGATGTCTCCCCCAGATGTGGAATGAAGCTGGCATAACATCAGGATTCCTTTTTAGAGTAGCCTGAAAAGAGTAAAATATGCATTTAAAAGCCTGAAAAAGATTTAAAATACAGCATTAATTAGACATTCAAGGCTTTAATTTTAAAATCTTACATCAGAATGGTCCTTTATTACCTGAGTGACCCAATGGATATGTAGTGTCTAACCCAGAGTTTGAATGAACCTTGCTTAACAGTAGGAATCCATTTTAGAGTGGCCTGAATGAGAGTTAAATATGCCTTTAACAGCCTGAATATATGTCAATATGGCTTTACTTTTAAGCCCTTAATTTTAAAGTTGTACATCAGAATGATCTGATATTACCTGAGTGACACACTGGATATGTGATGTCTCCCCCAGACTTGGAATGAAGCTGGCATAATATCAGGATTCCTTTTAGAGTAGCATGAAAAAAGAGTAAAATATGCCTTTAAAAGCCTGCAAAAGATTTAAAATACAGCATTAATTAGACATTCAAGGCTTCAATTTTAAAATCCTACATCAGAATGGTCCTTAATTACCTGAGTGACCCAATGGATATGTAGTGTCTAACCCAGAGTTTGAATGAACCTGGCTTAACAGTAGGAATCCATTTTAGAGTGGCCTGAAGGAGAGTTAAATATGCCTTTAACAGCCTGAATTTATGTCAATATAGCTTTACTTTTAAGCCCTTAATTTTAGAATCCTTCATCAGAATGCTCTGATATTACCTGAGGGACACACTGGATATGTGATGTGTCCCCCCAGACTTGGAATGAACCTGGCATAACATCAGGATTCCTTTTAGAGTAGCCTGAATAAGAGTAAAATATGCCTTTAAAAGCCTGAAAAGATTTAAAATACACCATTAATTAGACATTCAAGGCTTCAATTTTCAAATCCTACATCAGAATGGTCCTTAATTACCTGAGTGACCAAATGGATATTTAGTGTCTAACCCAGAGTTTGAATGAACCTGGCTTAACAGTCGGAATCCATTTTAGAGTGGTCTGAAGGAGAGTTAAATATGCATTTAACAGCCTGAATATATGTCAATATGGCTTTACTTTTAAAGACCTTAATTTTAAAGTTGTACATCAGAATGCTCTGATATTACCTGAGTGACACACTGGATATGTGATGTTTCCCCCAGACTTGGAATGAAGCTGGCATAACATCAGGATTCCTTTTTAGAGCAGCCTGAAAAAGAGTAAAATTTGCCTTTAAAAGCCTGCAAAAGATTTAAAATACAGCATTAATTAGACATTGAAGGCTTCAATTTTAAAATCCTATATCAGAATGGTCCTTAATTTTCTGAGTGACCCAAGGGATATGTTGTGTCTAACCCAGAGTTTGAATGAACCTGGCTTAACAGTAGGAATCCATTTTAGAGTGGCCTGAAAAAGAGTTAAATATGCCTTTAAAAGCCTGAATATATGTCAATATAGCTTTACTTTTAAGCCCTTAATTTTAGAATCCTTCATCAAAATGCTCTGATATTACCTGAGTGACACACTGGATATGTGATGTCTCCCCCAGACTTGGCATGAAGCTGGCATAACATCAGGATTCCTTTTTAGAGTACCCTGAAAAAGAGTAAAATATGCCTTTAAAAGCCTGCAAAAGATTTAAAATACAGCATTAATTAGACATTCAAGGCTTCAATTTTAAAATCCTACATCAGAATGGTCCTTAATTACCTGAGTGACCCAATGGATATGTAGTGTCTAACCCAGAGTTTGAATGAACCTGGCTTAACAGTAGGAATCCATTTTAGAGTGGCCTGAAGGAGAGTTAAATATGCCTTTAACAGCCTGAATATATGTCAATATAGATTTACTTTTAAGCCCTTAATTTTAGAATCCTTCATCAAATGCTCTGATATTACCTGAGGGACACACTGGATATGTGATGTCTCCCCAGACTTGGAATGAAGCTGGCATAACATCAGGATTCCTTTTAGAGTAGCCTGAAAAAGAGTAAAATATGCATTTAAAAGCCTGAAAGATTTAAAATACAGCATTAATTAGACATTCAAGGCTTTAATTTTAAAATCCTACATCAGAATGGTCCTTTATTACCTGAGTGACCCAATGGATATGTAGTGTCTAACCCAGAGTTTGAAGGAACCTTGGCTTAACAGTAGGAATCCATTTTAGAGTGGCCTGAATGAGAGTTAAATATGCCTTTAACAGCCTGAATATATGTCAATATAGCTTTACTTTTAAGCCCTTAATTTTAAATCCTTCATCAGAATGCTCTGATATTACCTGAGGGAAGTACTGGATATGTGATGTCTCCCCCAGACTTAGAATGAAGCTGGCATAACATCAGGATTCTTTTTTAGAGTACCCTGAAACAGAGTAAAATATGCCTTTAAAAGCCTGAAAAAGATTTAAAATACAGCATTAATTAGACATTCAAGGCTTTAATTTTAAAATCCTACATCAGAATGGTCCTTAATTACCTGAGTGACCCAATGGATATGTAGTGTCTAACCCAGAGTTTGAATGAACCTGGCTTAACAGTAGGAATCCATTTTAGAGTGGCCTGAATGAGAGTTAAATATGCCTTTAACAGCCTGAATATATGTCAATATGGCTTTACTTTTAAGCCCTTAATTTTAAAGTTGTACATCAGAATGATCTGATATTACCTGAGTGACACACTGGATATGTGATGTCTCCCCCAGACTTGGAATGAAGCTGGCATAATATCAGGATTCCTTTTTAGAGTAGCATTTAAAAGAGTAAAATATGCCTTTAAAAGCCTGCAAAAGATTTGAAATACAGCATTAATTAGACATTCAAGGCTTCAATTTTAAAATCCTACATCAGAATGGTCCTTAATTACCTGAGTGACCCAATGGATATGTAGTGTCTAACCCAGAGTTTGAATGAACCTGGCTTAACAGTAGGAATCCATTTTAGAGTGGCCTGAATGAGAGTTAAATATGCCTTTAACAGCCTGAATATATGTCAATATGGCTTTACTTTTAAGCCCTTAATTTTAAAGTTGTACATCAGAATGATCTGATATTACCTGAGTGACACACTGGATATGTGATGTCTCCCCCAGACTTGGAATGAAGCTGGCATAACATCAGGATTCCTTTTTAGAGTAGCCTGAAAAAGAGTAAAATATGCATTTAAAAGCCTGAAAGATTTAAAATACAGCATTAATTAGACATTCAAGGCTTTAATTTTAAAATCCTACATCAGAATGGTCCTTTATTACCTGAGTGACCCAATGGATATGTAGTGTCTAACCCAGAGTTTGAATGAACCTGGCTTAACAGTAGGAATCCATTTTAGAGTGGCCTGAAGGAGAGTTAAATATGCCTTTAACAGCCTGAATATATGTCAATATAGCTTTACTTTTAAGCCCTTAATTTTAAAGTTGTACATCAGAATGATCTGATATTACCTGAGTGACACACTGGATATGTGATGTCTCCCCCAGACTTGGAATGAAGCTGGCATAACATCAGGATTCCTTTTTAGAGTAGCCTGAAAAGAGTAAAATATGCCTTTAAAAAGCCTGCAAAAGATTTAAAATACAGCATTAATTAGACATTCAAGGCTTCAATTTTAAAAATCCTACATCAGAATGGTCCTTAATTACCTGAGTGACCCAATGGATATGTAGTGTCTAACCCAGAGTTTGAATGAACCTGGCTTAACAGTAGGAATCCATTTTAGAGTGGCCTGAAGGAGAGTTAAATATGCCTTTAACAGCCTGAATATATGTCAATATAGCTTTACTTTTAAGCCCTTAATTTTAAAGTTGTACATCAGAATGATCTGATATTACCTGAGTGACACACTGGATATGTGATGTCTCCCCCAGACTTGGAATGAAGCTGGCATAATATCAGGATTCCTTTTAGAGTAGCTTGAAAAAGACTAAAATATGCCTTTAAAAAGCCTGAAAAAGATTTAAAATACAGCATTAATTAGACATTCAAGGCTTCAATTTTAAAATCCTACATCAGAATGGTCCTTAATTAATTACCTGAGTGACCCAATGGATATGTAGTGTCTAACCCAGAGTTTGAATGAACCTGGCTTAACAGTAGGAATCCATTTTAGAGTGGCCTGAAGGAGAGTTAAATATGCCTTTAACAGCCTGAATATATGTCAATATAGCTTTACTTTTAAGCCCTTAATTTTAGAATCCTTCATCAAAATGCTCTGATATTACCTGAGGGACACACTGGATATGTGATGTCTCCCCAGACTTGGAATGAAGCTGGCATAACATCAGGATTCCTTTTTAGAGTAGCCTGAAAAAGAGTAAAATATGCCTTTAAAAGCCTGAAAAAGATTTAAAATACAGCATTAATTAGACATTCAAGGCTTTAATTTTAAAATCCTACATCAGAATGGTCCTTAATTACCTGAGTGACCCAATGGATATGTAGTGTCTAACCCAGAGTTTGAATGAACCTGGCTTAACAGTAGGAATCCATTTTAGAGTGGCCTGAATGAGAGTTAAATATGCCTTTAACAGCCTGAATATATGTCAATATGGCTTTACTTTTAAGCCCTTAATTTTAAAGTTGTACATCAGAATGCTCTGATATTACCTGAGTGACACACTGGATATGTGATGTCTCCCCCAGACTTGGAATGAAGCTGGCATAACATCAGGATTCCTTTTTAGAGTAGCCTGAAAAGAGTAAAATATGCCTTTAAAAAGCCTGAAAAGATTTAAAATACAGCATTAATTAGACATTCAAGGCTTCAATTTTAAAATCCTACATCAGAATGGTCCTTAATTACCTGAGTGACCCAATGGATATGTAGTGTCTAACCCAGAGTTTGAATGAACCTGGCTTAACAGTAGGAATCCATTTTAGAGTGGCCTGAAGGAGAGTTAAATATGCCTTTAACAGCCTGAATATATGTCAATATAGCTTTACTTTTAAGCCCTTAATTTTAGAATCCTTCATCAGAATGCTCTGATATTACCTGAGGGACACACTGGATATGTGATGTGTCCCCAGACTTGGAATGAACCTGGCATAACATCAGGATTCCTTTTTTCGAGTAGCCTGAATAAGAGTAAAATATGCCTTTAAAAGCCTGAAAAAGATTTAAAATACAGCATTAATTAGACATTCAAGGCTTAAATTTTCAAATCCTACATCAGAATGGTCCTTAATTACCTGAGTGACCAAATGGATATTTAGTGTCTAACCCAGAGTTTGAATGAACCTGGCTTAACAGTCGGAATCCATTTTAGAGTGGTCTGAAGGAGAGATAAATATGCATTTAACAGCTTGAATATATGTCAATATGGCTTTACTTTTAAGACCTTAATTTTAAAGTTGTACATCAGAATGCTCTGATATTACCTGAGTGACACACTGGATATGTGATGTCTCCCCCAGACTTGGAATGAAGCTGGCATAACATCAGGATTCCTTTTTAGAGTAGCCTGAAAAAGAGTAAAATTTGCCTTTAAAAGCCTGCAAAAGATTTAAAATACAGCATTAATTAGACATTGAAGGCTTCAATTTTAAAATCCTATATCAGAATGGTCCTTAATTTTCTGAGTGACCCAAGGGATATGTTGTGTCTAACCCAGAGTTTGAATGAACCTGGCTTAACAGTAGGAATCCATTTTAGAGTGGCCTGAAAAAGAGTTAAATATGCCTTTAAAAGCCTGAATATATGTCAATATAGCTTTACTTTTAAGTACTTAATTTTAGAATCCTTCATCAAAATGCTCTGATATTACCTGAGTGACACACTGGATATGTGATGTCTCCCCCAGACTTGGCATGAAGCTGGCATAACATCAGGATTCCTTTTTAGAGTACCCTGAAAAAGAGTAAAATATGCCTTTAAAAGCCTGCAAAAGATTTAAAATACAGCATTAATTAGACATTCAAGGCTTCAATTTTAAAATCCTACATCAGAATGGTCCTTAATTACCTGAGTGACCCAATGGATATGTAGTGTCTAACCCAGAGTTTGAATGAACCTGGCTTAACAGTAGGAATCCATTTTAGAGTGGCCTGAAGGAGAGTTAAATATGCCTTTAACAGCCTGAATATATGTCAATATAGCTTTACTTTTAAGCCCTTAATTTTAGAATCCTTCATCAAAATGCTCTGATATTACCTGAGGGACACACTGGATATGTGATGTCTCCCCAGATGTGGAATGAAGCTGGCATAACATCAGGATTCCTTTTAGAGTAGCCTGAATAAGAGTAAAATATGCCTTTAAAAGCCTGAAAAAGATTTAAAATACAGCATTAATTAGACATTCAAGGCTTTAATTTTAAAATCCTACATCAGAATGGTCCTTAATTACCTGAGTGACCCAATGGATATGTAGTGTCTAACCCAGAGTTTGAATGAACCTGGCTTAACAGTAGGAATCCATTTTAGAGTGGCCTGAAGGAGAGTTAAATATGCCTTTAACAGCCTGAATATATGTCAATATAGCTTTACTTTTAAGCCCTTAATTTTAGAATCCTTCATCAGAATGCTCTTATATTACCGGAGGGAAGCACTGGATATGTGTTGTCTCCCCCAGACTTGGAATGAAGCTGGCATAACATCAGGATTCTGTTTTAGAGTACCCTGAAACAGAGTAAAATATGCCTTTAAAAGCCTGAAAGAGATTTAAAATACAGCATTAATTAGACATTCAAGGCTTTAATTTTAAAATCCTACATCAGAATGGTCCTTAATTACCTGAGTGACCCAATGGATATGTAGTGTCTAACCCAGAGTTTGAATGAACCTGGCTTAACAGTAGGAATCCATTTTAGAGTGGCCTGAATGAGAGTTAAATATGCCTTTAACAGCCTGAATATATGTCAATATGGCTTTACTTTTAAGCCCTTAATTTTAAAGTTGTACATCAGAATGATCTGATATTACCTGAGTGACACACTGGATATGTGATGTCTCCCCCAGACTTGGAATGAAGCTGGCATAATATCAGGATTCCTTTTAGAGTAGCATTTAAAAAGAGTAAAATATGCCTTTAAAAGCCTGCAAAAGATTTGAAATACAGCATTAATTAGACATTCAAGGCTTCAATTTTAAAATCCTACATCAGAATGGTCCTTAATTACCTGAGTGACCCAATGGATATGTAGTGTCTAACCCAGAGTTTGAATGAACCTGGCTTAACAGTAGGAATCCATTTTAGAGTGGCCTGAATGAGAGTTAAATATGCCTTTAACAGCCTGAATATATGTCAATATAGCTTTACTTTTAAGCCCTTAATTTTAGAGTTGTACATCAGAATGATCTGATATTACCTGAGTGACACACTGGATATGTGATGTCTCCCCCAGACTTGGAATGAAGCTGGCATAATATCAGGATTCCTTTTTAGAGTAGCATGAAAAAGACTAAAATATGCCTTTAAAAGCCTGAAAAAGATTTAAAATACAGCATTAATTAGACATTCAAGGCTTCAATTTTAAAATCCTACATCAGAATGGTCCTTAATTACCTGAGTGACCCAATGGATATGTAGTGTCTAACCCAGAGTTTGAATGAACCTGGCTTAACAGTAGGAATCCATTTTAGAGTGGCCTGAAGGAGAGTTAAATATGCCTTTAACAGCCTGAATATATGTCAATATAGATTTACTTTTAAGCCCTTAATTTTAGAATCCTTCATCAAAATGCTCTGATATTACCTGAGGGACACACTGGATATGTGATGTCTCCCCCAGATGTGGAATGAAGCTGGCATAACATCAGGATTCCTTTTTTGAGTAGCCTGAATAAGAGTAAAATATGCCTTTAAAAGCCTGAAAAGATTTAAAATACAGCATTAATTAGACATTCAAGGCTTTAATTTTAAAATCCTACATCAGAATGGTCCTTTATTACCTGAGTGACCCAATGGATATGTAGTGTCTAACCCAGAGTTTGAATGAACCTTGCTTAACAGTAGGAATCCATTTTAGAGTGGCCTGAATGAGAGTTAAATATGCCTTTAACAGCCTGAATATATGTCAATATGGCTTTACTTTTAAGCCCTTAATTTTAAAGTTGTACATCAGAATGATCTGATATTACCTGAGTGACACACTGGATATGTGATGTCTCCCCCAGACTTGGAATGAAGCTGGCATAATATCAGGATTCCTTTAGAGTAGCATGAAAAGAGTAAAATATGCCTTTAAAAGCCTGCAAAAGATTTAAAATACAGCATTAATTAGACATTCAAGGCTTCAATTTTAAAATCCTACATCAGAATGGTCCTTAATTACCTGAGTGACCCAATGGATATGTAGTGTCTAACCCAGAGTTTGAATGAACCTGGCTTAACAGTAGGAATCCATTTTAGAGTGGCCTGAATGAGAGTTAAATATGCCTTTAACAGCCTGAATATATGTCAATATGGCTTTACTTTTAAGCCCTTAATTTTAAAGTTGTACATCAGAATGATCTGATCTTACCTGAGTGACACACTGGATATGTGATGTCTCCCCCAGACTTGGAATGAAGCTGGCATAACATCAGGATTCCTTTTTCGAGTACCCTGAAAAAGAGTAAAATATGCCTTTAAAAGCCTGAAAAAGATTTAAAATACAGCATTAATTAGACATTCAAGGTTTCAATTTTAAAATCCTACATCAGACTGCTCCTTAATTACCTGAGTGACCCAATGGATATCTGTTGTCTAACCCAGAGTTTGAATGAACCTGGCTTAACAGTAGGAATCCATTTTAGAGTGGCCTGAAGGAGAGTTAAATATGCCTTTAACAGCCTGAATATATGTCAATATAGCTTTACTTTTAAGCCCTTATTTTTAAAGTCGTACATTAGAATGCTCTGATATTACCTGAGTGAAACACTGGATATGTGATGTCTCTCCCAGACTTGGAATGAAGCTGGCATAACATCAGGATTCTGTTTTAGAGTACCCTGAATAAGAGTAAAATATTCCTTTAAAAGCCTGAAAGAGATTTAAAATACAGCAATAATTAGACATTCAAGGCTTCAATTTTAAAATCCTACATCAGAATGGTCCTTAATTACCTGAGGGACCCAATGGATATGTAGTGTCTAACCCAGAGTTTGAATGAACCTGGCTTAACAGTAGGAATCCATTTTAGAGTGGCCTGAAGGAGAGTTAAATATGCCTTTAACAGCCTGAATATATGTCAATATAGCTTTACTTTTAAGCCCTTAATTTTAGAATCCTTCATCAGAATGCTCTGATATTACCTGAGGACACACTGATATGTGATGTCTCCCCCAGACTTGGAATGAAGCTGGCATAACATCAGGATTCTGTTTTAGTGTACCCTGAAAAAGAGTTAAATATGCCTTTAAAAGCCTGAAAGAGATTTAAAATACAGCATTAATTAGACATTCAAGGCTTTAATTTTAAAATCCTACATCAGAATGGTCCTTAATTACCTGAGTGACCCAATGGATATGTAGTGTCTAACCCAGAGTTTGAATGAACCTGGCTTAACAGTAGGAATCCATTTTAGAGTGGCCTGAAGGAGAGTTAAATATGCCTTTAACAGCCTGAATATATGTCAATATGGCTTTACTTTTAAGCCCTTAAATTTAAAGTTGTACATCAGAATGCTCTGATATTACCTGAGTAACACACTGGATATGTGATGTCTCCCCGAGACTTGGAATGAAGCTGGCATAACATCAGGATTCCATTTTAGAGTAGCATGAAAAGAGTAAAATATGCCTTTAAAAGCCTGGAAAAGATTTAAAATACAGCATTAATTAGACATTCAAGGCTTCAATTTTAAAATCCTACATCAGAATGGTCCTTAATTACCTGAGTGAACCTATGGATATGTAGTGTCTAACCCAGAGTTTGAATGAACCTGGCTTAACAGTAGGAATCCATTTTAGAGTGGCCTGAAGGAGAGTTAAATATGCCTTTAACACCCTGAATATATGTCAATATAGCTTTACTTTAAGCCCTTAATTTTAGAATCCTTCATGAAAATGCTCTGATATTACCTGAGGGACACACTGGATATGTGATGTCTCCCCCAGATGTGGAATGAAGCTGGCATAACATCAGGATTCCTTTTTCGAGTAGCCTGAATAAGAGTAAAATATGCCTTTAAAAGCCTGAAAAAGATTTAAAATACAGCATTAATTAGACATTCAAGGCTTCAATTTTCAAATCCTACATCAGAATGGTCCTTAATTACCTGAGTGACCCAATGGATATGTAGTGTCTAACCCAGAGTTTGAATGAACCTGGCTTAACAGTAGGAATCCATTTTAGAGTGGCCTGAAGGAGAGTTAAATATGCCTTTAACACCCTGAATATATGTCAATATAGCTTTACTTTAAGCCCTTTTTTTTAAAGTCGTACATTAGAATGCTCTGATATTACCTGAGTGACACACTGGATATGTGATGTCTCCCCCAGACTTGGAATGAAGCTGGCATAACATCTGGATTCCTTTTAGAGTACCCTGAAAAAAGAGTAAAATATGCCTTTAAAAGCCTGAAAAAGATTTAAAATACAGCATTAATTAGACATTCAAGGCTTCAATTTTAAAATCCTACATCAGAATGGTCCTTAATTAAATGAGTGACCCAATGGATATGTAGTGTCTAAACCAGAGTTTGAATGAACCTGGCCTAACAGTAGGAATCCATTTTAGAGTGGCCTGAAGGAGAGTTAAATATGCCTTTAACAGCCTGAATTTATGTCAATATAGCTTTACTTTTAAGCCCTTATTTTTAAAGTCATACATTAGAATGCTCTGATCTTACCTGAGTGACACACTGGATATGTGATGTCTCCCCCAGACTTGGAATGAAGCTGGCATAACATCAGGATTCCTTTTTAGAGTACCCTGAAAAAGAGAAAAAATATGCCTTTAAAAGCCTGAAAAAGATTTAAAATACAGCATTAATTAGACATTCAAGGCTTCAATTTTAAAATCCTACATCAGAATGGTCCTTAATTACCTGAGTGACCCAATGGATTTGTTGTGTCTAACCCAGAGTTTGAATGAACCTGGCTTAACAGTAGGAATCCATTTTAGAGTGGCCTGAAGGAGAGTTAAATATGCCTTTAACAGCCTGAATATATGTCAATATAGCTTTACTTTTAAGCCCTTATTTTTAAAGTCGTACATTAGAATGCTCTGATATTACCTGAGTGAAACACTGGATATGTGATGTCTCCCCCAGACTTGGAATGAAGCTGGCATAACATCAGGATTCTGTTTTAGAGTACCCTGAATAAGAGTAAAATATGCCTTTAAAAGCCTGAAAGAGATTTAAAATACAGCATTAATTAGACATTCAAGGCTTCAATTTTAAAATCCTACATCAGAATGGTCCTTAATTACCTGAGTGACCCAATGGATATGTAGTGTCTAACCCAGAGTTTGAATGAACCTGGCTTAACAGTAGGAATCCATTTTAGAGTGGCCTGAAGGAGAGTTAAATATGCCTTTAACAGCCTGAATATATGTCAATATAGCTTTACTTTTAAGCCCTTAATTTTAGAATCCTTCATCAAAATGCTCTGATATTACCTGAGTGACACACTGGATATGTGATGTCTCCCCCAGATGTGGAATGAAGCTGGCATAACATCAGGATTCCTTTTTAGAGTAGCCTGAAAAAGAGTAAAATATGCATTTAAAAGCCTGAAAGATTTAAAATACAGCATTAATTAGACATTCAAGGCTTTAATTTTAAAATCCTACATCAGAATGGTCCTTTATTACCTGAGTGACCCAATGGATATGTAGTGTCTAACCCAGAGTTTGAATGAACCTGGCTTAACAGTAGGAATCCATTTTAGAGTGGCCTGAATGAGAGTTAAATATGCCTTTAAAGCCTGAATATATGTCAATATGGCTTTAAAGTTGTACATCAGAATGATCTGATATTACCTGAATGGATATGTGATGTCTCCCCCAGACTTGGAATGAAGCTGGCATAATATCAGGATTTTTTACATGAAAAAAGTTATGCCTTTAAAAGCCTGCAAAAGATTTAAAATACAGCATTAATTAGACATTCAATGCTTCAATTTTAAAATCCTACATCAGAATGGTCCTTAATTACCTGAGTGACCCAATGGATATGTAGTGTCTAACCCAGAGTTTGAATGAACCTGGCTTAACAGTAGGAATCCATTTTAGAGTGGCCTGAAGGAGAGTTAAATATGCCTTTAACAGCCTGAATATATGTCAATATAGCTTTACTTTTAAGCCCTTAATTTTAAAGTTTCATCAGAATGCTCTGATATTACCTGAGTGACACACTGGATATGTGATGTCTCCCCAGACTTGGAATGAAGCTGGCATAACATCAGGATTCCTTTTAGAGCATGAAAAAGAGTAAAATATGCCTTTAAAAGCCTGCAAAAGATTTAAAATACAGCATTAATTAGACATTCAAGGCTTCAATTTTAAAATCCTACATCAGAATGGTCCTTAATTACCTGAGTGACCCAATGGATATGTAGTGTCTAACCCAGAGTTTGAATGAACCTGGCTTAACAGTAGGAATCCATTTTAGAGTGGCCTGAAGGAGAGTTAAATATGCCTTTAACAGCCTGAATTTATGTCAATATAGCTTTACTTTTAAGCCCTTAATTTTAGAATCCTTCATCAGAATGCTCTGATATTACCTGAGGGACACACTGGATATGTGATGTGTCCCCCAGACTTGGAATGAACCTGGCATAACATCAGGATTCCTTTTTCGAGTAGCCTGAATAAGAGTAAAATATGCCTTTAAAAGCCTGAAAAAGATTTAAAATACAGCATTAATTAGACATTCAAGGCTTCAATTTTCAAATCCTACATCAGAATGGTCCTTAATTACCTGAGTGACCAAATGGATATTTAGTGTCTAACCCAGAGTTTGAATGAACCTGGCATAACAGTCGGAATCCATTTTAGAGTGGTCTGAAGGAGAGATAAATATGCATTTAACAGCTTGAATATATGTCAATATGGCTTTACTTTTAAGACCTTAATTTTAAAGTTGTACATCAGAATGCTCTGATATTACCTGAGTGACACACTGGATATGTGATGTCTCCCCCAGACTTGGAATGAAGCTGGCATAACATCAGGATTCCTTTTTAGAGTAGCCTGAAAAAGAGTAAAATTTGCCTTTAAAAGCCTGCAAAAGATTTAAAATACAGCATTAATTAGACATTGAAGGCTTCAATTTTAAAATCCTATATCAGAATGGTCCTTAATTTTCTGAGTGACCCAAGGGATATGTTGTGTCTAACCCAGAGTTTGAATGAACCTGGCTTAACAGTAGGAATCTATTTTAGAGTGGCCTGAAAAAGAGTTAAATATGCCTTTAAAAGCCGGAATATATGTCAATATAGCTTTACTTTTAAGTACTTAATTTTAGAATCCTTCATCAAAATGCTCTGATATTACCTGGGTGACACACTGGATATGTGATGTCTCCCCCAGACTTGGCATGAAGCTGGCATAACATCAGGATTCCTTTTTAGAGTACCCTTAAAAAGAGTAAAATATGCCTTTAAAAGCCTGCAAAAGATTTAAAATACAGCATTAATTAGACATTCAAGGCTTCAATTTTAAAATCCTACATCAGAATGGTCCTTAATTACCTGGGTGACCCAATGGATATGTAGTGTCTAACCCAGAGTTTGAATGAACCTGGCTTAACAGTAGGAATCCATTTTAGAGTGGCCTGAAGGAGAGTTAAATATGCCTTTAACAGCCTGAATATATGTCAATATAGATTTACTTTTAAGCCCTTAATTTTAGAATCCTTCATCAAAATGCTCTGATATTACCTGAGGGACACACTGGATATGTGATGTCTCCCCAAGATGTGGAATGAAGCTGGCATAACATCAGGATTCCTTTTTAGAGTAGCCTGAAAAAGAGTAAAATATGCATTTAAAAGCCTGAAAGATTTAAAATACAGCATTAATTAGACATGCAAGGCTTTAATTTTAAAATCCTACATCAGAATGGTCCTTTATTACCTGAGTGACCCAATGGATATGTAGTGTCTAACCCAGAGTTTGAAGGAACCTTGCTTAACAGTAGGAATCCATTTTAGAGTGGCCTGAATGAGAGTTAAATATGCCTTTAACAGCCTGAATATATGTCAATATAGCTTTACTTTTAAGCCCTTAATTTTAGAATCCTTCATCAGAATGCTCTTATATTACCGGAGGGAAGTACTGGATATGTGTTGTCTCCCCCAGACTTAGAATGAAGCTGGCATAACATCAGGATTCTGTTTTTGAGTACCCTGAAACAGAGTAAAATATGCCTTTAAAAGCCTGAAAGAGATTTAAAATACAGCATTAATTAGACATTCAAGGCTTTAATTTTAAAATCCTACATCAGAATGGTCCTTAATTACCTGAGTGACCCAATGGATATGTAGTGTCTAACCCAGAGTTTGAATGAACCTGGCTTAACAGTAGGAATCCATTTTAGAGTGGCCTGAATGAGAGTTAAATATGCTTTTAACAGCCTGAATATATGTCAATATGGCTTTACTTTTAAGCCCTTAATTTTAAAGTTGTACATCAGAATGATCTGATATTACCTGAGTGACACACTGGATATGTGATGTCTCCCCCAGACTTGGAATGAAGCTGGCATAATATCAGATTCCTTTTTAGAGTAGCATTTAAAAGAGTAAAATATGCCTTTAAAAGCCTGCAAAAGATTTGAAATACAGCATTAATTAGACATTCAAGGCTTCAATTTTAAAATCCTACATCAGAATGGTCCTTAATTACCTGAGTGACCCAATGGATATGTGTGTCTAACCCAGAGTTTGAATGAACCAAGCTTGTAGTAGGAATCCATTTTAGAGTGGCCTGAATGAGAGTTAAATATGCTTTAACAGCCTGAATATATGTCAATATAGCTTTACTTTTAAGCCCTTAAATTTAGAGTTGTACATCAGAATGATCTGATATTACCTGAGTGACACTGGATATGTGATGTCTCCCCCAGACTTGGAATGAAGCTGGCATAATATCAGGATTCCTTTTAGAGTAGCATGAAAAAGACTAAAATATGCCTTTAAAAGCCTGAAAAAGATTTAAATACAGCATTAATTAGGACATTCAGGCTTCAATTTTAAAATCCTACATCAGAATGGTCCTTAATTACCTGAGTGACCAATGGATATGTAGTGTCTAACCCAGAGTTTGAATGAACCTTGCTTAACAGTAGGAATCCATTTTAGAGTGGCCTGAATGAGTTAAATATGCCTTTAACAGCCTGAATATATGTCAATATGGCTTTACTTTTAAGCCCTTAATTTTAAAGTTGTACATCAGAATGATCTGATATTACCTGAGTGACACACTGGATATGTGATGTCTCCCCAGACTTGGAATGAAGCTGGCATAACATCAGGATTCCTTTTTTAGAGTAGCATGAATAAGAGTAAAATATGCCTTTAAAGCCTGCAAAAGATTTAAAAATACAGCATTAATTAGACATTCAAGGCTTCAATTTTAAAATCCTATATCAGAATGGTCCCAATTACCTGAGTGACCCAATGGATATGTAGTGTCTAACCCAGAGTTTGAATGAACCTGGCTTAACAGTAGGAATCCATTTTAGAGTGCCTGAATGAGAGTTAAATATGCCTTTAACAGCCTGAATATATGTCAATATGGCTTTACTTTTAAGCCCTTAATTTAAAGTTGTACATCAGAATGATCTGATCTTACCTGAGTGACACACTGATATGTGATGTCCCCCAGACTTGGAATGAAGCTGGCATAACATCAAGGGATTCCTTTTTTCAGTACCCTGAAAAAGAGTAAAATATGCCTTTAAAAGCCTGAAAAAGATTTAAAATACAGCATTAATTAGACATTCAAGGTTTCAATTTTAAAATCCTACATCAGACTGCTTCCTTAATTACCTGAGTGACCCAATGGATATCTGTTTGTCTAACCCAGAGTTTGAATGAACCTGGCAACAGTAGAATCCATTTTAGAGTGGCCTGAAGGAGAGTTAAATATGCCTTTAACAGCCTGGAATATATGTCAATATAGCTTTACTTTTAAGCCCTTATTTTAAAGTCGTACATTAGAATGCTCTGATATTACCTGAGTGAAAACACTGGATATGTGATGTCTCTCCCAGACTTGGAATGAAGCTGGCAATATCAGGATTCTGTTTTAGAGCACCCTGAATAAGAGTAAAATATTCCTTTTAAAAGCCTGAAAGAGATTTAAAATACAGCAATAATTAGACATTCAAAGGCTTCAATTTTAAAATCCTACATCAGAATGGTCCTTAATTACCTGAGGACCCAATGGATATGTAGTGTCTAACCCAGAGTTTGAATGAACCTGGCTTAACAGTAGGAATCCATTTTAGAGTGGCCTGAAGGAGAGTTAAATATGCCTTTAACAGCCTGAATATATATGTCAATATAGCTTTTTTTTTAAGCCCTTAATTTTTAGAATCCTTCATCAGAATGCTCTGATATTACCGAGGGGACACACGATATGTGATGTCTCCCCCAGACTTGGAATGAAGCTGGCATAACATCAGGATTCTGTTTTAGTGTACCTGAAAAGAGTTAAATATGCCTTTAAAAAGCCTGAAAGATTTAAAAATACAGCATTAATTAGACATTCAAGGCTTTAATTTTAAAAATCCTACATCAGAATGGTCCTTAATTACCTGAACCCAATGGATATGTAGTGTCTAACCCAGAGTTTAATGAACCTGGCGACAGTAAAATCCATTTTAGAGTGGCCTGGAGGAGGAGTTAAATATGCCTTTAACAGCCTGAATATATGTCCCATATGGCTTTACTTTTAAGCCCTTAAATTTAAAGTTGTACATCAGAATGCTCTGATATTACCTGAGTAACACACTGGATGCATGTGATGTCTCCCGAGACTTGGAATGAAGCTACAACTTAACATCAGGATTCCATTTTAGAGTAGCATGAAAAGGTAATCTTTAAGAAAGCCTGGAAAGATTTAAAATACAGCATTATTAGACATTCCAAGGCTTCAATTTTAAAATCACATGGGCCAGGTCAAAGCAATTACCTGAGTGAACCTATGGATATGTA
>CM049371.1:33836126-33851126 GCA_026937815.1 Etheostoma perlongum
TACTCACTGCTCACGGCGTAGGGGACCATCACCTGGCCGCTGGAACTTTTCTTCCAGAAGCAGTTCTGGGTATAGCACTTGATGGCGTTTCTGGTTCTGGGAGCCAGCAGGTCTCCTTCCAGCAGGATCTCATTGCTGCCGTTGTTGGCAGTCAGAATCCTGGTGGATATGTTGATGGTGTCTGGGGCTTTTTCTTCTTTGTCTCCTTCCTCCTGGAGAGGAAGTGCCTGAGAGAGGCCGAGCAGGAGCAGCAGCACCAGGCTGGTAGAGGGACTCATGTTCAGGGTCGGTCTGGAGGCTGTGGAGCTTCTCTGGAGAGCTGCTGTGGAGAGACTCCTTGAAGCTTGATGTTTGACTCAGTTCAGTCCAGGGTCTTTATACTCTCCTCTACAGGTGTGTCTGCATGAGGCTTATGGGTTGGGGTCTACACTGCTAGGCCTGAACAAACCTCTGGAGGGAGGACTCCACAGACAAGCCCACTTTTTAAACATGGTTTGTTATCTCTGGTCATGAGATGGAAGAACACAGCTTAACAGTGTTAACCAGGTTGCATTTGTTAAACTACACACTTAAGATGTTGTGTCACATTAGATTCTCTTCATCAAACCAGACTAAATTAAACAGAGTCATGTATTTGTTCATTTGAAACTTCCTTCTGATGTTTCTTTAATACAATAAAACAAAATTGCTTGTATGATTGATCAAAGTAAGGATGTAATCAAATACAAATCTATTATTCAGATAGAAACAGATGATGCACTCTGACCAGAACAACAATAATAAAAACTCATAACTTTAGCTCTTGGCTTATGTTTTAATATGTGGCGTGTCCTTTTTTAACATGTTAGCATCTTTGCAATTACTATAAGACGATGAAAGCAAATACAATAGATCACCAGGGGGACGTGAATGTGTGAATCAGATGTCATGGAAATCCATCCCAATATTGGTTAGGATTGATTAGGATTGATTAGCATTCCACTCAAAAGGTTTCTCAGCTGGTGTGTTAGTTGAACGTTGTGGGTGAAAACGGTGGCAATGGTGTGGGGTGAATGTCTGATTCTGGAGATGAGTGTCTGAATGTCTTTATGTAAGATGTCTTCTACTGCTGTGTTTGAGTAAATGAAGGGATGAAGGGATGCATTTGCACGAGGTCTTGTGAAGCCTGCGAACACGGGGAAGAAAAGGCGGAGATCGCCTGAGACATGACAGACAGAGGGAGCAGGCACATGGGGAATTACGACCTGACCCCCGCCAGGGGGAGCTGGAGAGACGCGCCGTGGCTAGGGAGGCCCGTGACGTCATGAGTGATCCCACAAAAGTTACTTTGTCCAGTGTATCCTCATTGTGTGCCACATCTTTAGCTCTACTAAGCTCAGGTGGTTTTATTTTTCTTTGGTTTACAAATGGCTTTCAAGCAACCTTTATCAAAGTGTATATGTACAAATTAAATGTGTGTGACAGAAATACTGTTGCTTCTCTCTCTGATGACCTGTGTATTTGAAATCCCCATTTGCGGCTTTTATGACAAGCTGTTAAAGTTGTAGCAAAAGCTGCGTGTACCTTGGACCTTGGTTGGACCACTCTTACAGAGAAGAAACAGCTGGATGGAGACGGATAACATCAGCTCCACAACAACAACAACACTTCCTTGTTTCTCACTGACCGACAGCTGAAATAGCCAATCAGATGCTAGCAGAAGAAATGTGAGGTAAATCACAGAGATAGATTCATAACTGCTTATGTAAATAATTAAATATGCAAATACTGAGTGTGTAGACACGTATATGTAAATAGTTAACTGTATGCACATTGTAAAAACATTTTAACATGTAAACCTTACACTCCTAAATACATATAAAACTATAGTTATTTTTCTTGTTATACCATTTTCACCTGTTACTGCATCAGTGGCAACTTTTCACCATTTTTGGTAGTTTGTTACATTCCAAAAAAGACTACAATTCCATTGAGACCATTTTAAGGAAGTGATATCATGTTTATGAGGGAACTCAATGGAGCAAGGTAGGTGAGCATACTTTCAATCACGTTCAATGATGTGACCTGTTTGTTATATTTTTAAAGTTTGGTTTTTAGGCAAAATCATGAAGAATGTTGGTCCCATCAAAACAAATAAAAGAATATATCAAATATATTTGATATAGTAATAACAATTGTGTTTAAGTGTAGAACGTTAGCTATCTAAACCTAGATCACTCCCACATCTATGGCTAACTTAGCTCAAAGCTTTCCCCCCCTAGCAGCCCTGTTTGGGCTCTGGACCACTAGGAACCAGTCCACCATTACCGATGAGTTTTCCAGAGCCTTCCATTGGCTAACACAACGCTGTGGAGCTAGTTCTGGCCATGCAACACTGAGTGGTTCTTAATCGGGTTTTCTTTGTCAAACGAACCCCATAGCCCTATCAGACCACACTAAAGTAAACGCTTGTCATGTTCCAAATGTCTTCATTTTAATATAACAACTGGATATTATGTAGCTATTAATGCTATCAAATAGGATATTGTTTCAATATTCTTAGGTGTCAGTTTTCGTTTTGCATTTGTAGAATTCGGCGTGCCAGAAGCTGGACACTTGAGCCATTTATCAATTCATGTAAGCTATTTATCTATTACCTTTAGATAATTATTTTAAACATTGTATCCATTACTTTTAGTTAACTACTTACCTATTACCTTCAGCTAACTATTTCAACCATTTATCCATTAGGCTATTTTATGCTAGATATTTCATCCATATACCCATTACTTTTATCTCATGTAGCCATTACTTTTAGCTAACTACTATTGTTATGAAACAATCATCATAATAGTTTTGTGGTTTATATGTTGGAGATCAAAGCAACACCATGCATGGGTTCAGTTTCCAATGTGGACTTCAAATAACCACCACCTGTGTGAACCAGATGTCATGGAAATCCATCCAATATTGGTTAGGACATTTCACTCAAAACCATAAATGTCCACTTCACTAGCATGGAACAAACCACAAGCATATGTTAGTTAAAGATTTAATGAACATTATGAATGTGCAGATAGATGAATTGATGTGGATGTCGTCTGATGGCTGGTCTGGGAGGATATGTGATGACCGGGTGGAAGAGACTCAGAGTGGGGGTTCCGTCTCAGAAGCAGTTTTTGCCGAATAGTTTACAGACCCCCAAAAGTGTCAGATTGTGTAGAAATGAGTTGTGCGTGGGCTTGACTGAGATCGTTGAGATGTTTGTGAATGTAAGATCGGTATGCCTGGGATAACCAGCGGCCTGGGAACTGAATGGTTTGGTCGGAAATGCCTGATCTGGCGGCTGTGGTTTCTGCGCCGATGCGGAAAGAGTGGCTGGAATAATGTCTGGGTGATATGGCTGAAATGCAGAGAATGCTGTTTAGATGTTACTGAAACCAGAGTTGAGTGGCCATTTTGGAAAAAGTGGGTGTTGCAGAGATGCCTTGGCGGCGTACCTGGAGCCGATGTACTGTATTTGATTGGTGGCTCGTAGGGTTGAGGTAGGAGCTGTGGTCGAAGACAAATGGGGAAGCAAACTTCTAAGTGTGAATATGAGAGAGTTTGAGTTGTGGATGGTGATGTCTGATAAACTGGATGAAGAGAAGGATTATAGAGAAGAGATGGATGAAGTTGGTGCAAATTCTGAACACCCCAAAAGCTGAAAAAGGATTGAATGGAATGAGCATGGGTGATGAAATTGAAGAGAAGGTAACGGAAGCCAATATGTGGCTTGATGTGCCTTAAAGCAATTCCAGCCAGTTAGGTAGGCTGAGAGAGTGCTGGGCAAGACTGTTGCTGATGGCATCTTGTGATGTGTAAGAGGTTTCTCAGCTGGTGTGTTAGTTGAACGTTGTGGCTGAAAACGGTGGCAATGGTGTGGGGTGAATGTCTGTTTCTGGAGACGAGTGTCTGAATGTCTTTATGTAAGATGTCTTCTACTGCTGTGTTTGAGTAAATGAAGGGATGAAGGGATGCATGTGCACGGGGGTCTTGTGAAGCCTGCGAACACGGGGAGGAAAAGGCGGAGATCGCCTGAGACATGACAGACAGAGGGAGCAGGCACATGGGGAATTACGACCTGACCCCCGCCAGGGGGAGCTGGAGAGACGCGCCGTGGCTAGGGAGGCCCGTGACGTCATGTGTGATCCCACAAAAGTTACTTTGTCCAGTGTATCCTCATTGTGTGCCACATCCTTAGCTCCACTAAGCTCACCTGGTTTTATTTTTCTTTGGTTTACAAATGGCTTTTAAGCAACCTTTATCAAAGTGTATATGTACAAATTAAATGTGTGTGACAGAAATACTGTCGCTTCTCTCTCTGATGACCTGTGTATTTGAAATCCCCATTTGCGCCTTTTATGACAAGCTGTTAAAGTTGTAGCAAAAGCTGCGTGCCCCTCTGTGAGGATGATAGACGGCTTATTGAAACTCTTGCTGATGTAGAAGATGGTGATAGGTTTCTGTGGGACATGTTGCTCTGGCCTGGCTGAAACAGCTCGCTGGTCAAACTGAACATTTACAGGCCATGTTACACTCATGTAACGTGACGGTTGGTTGGACCACTTATACAGAGAAGAAACAGCTGGATGGAGACGGATAACATCAGCTCCTCAACAACAACAACACTTCGTTGTTTCTTACTGACCTATAACTGAAATAACCAATCAGATGCTAGCGGAAAAAATGTGAGGGAAATCACACAGATTCATAACTGCTTATGTAAATAATTAAATATGCAAATAATGAGTGTGTAGACACATATATGTAAATAGTTAACTGTATGCACATTGTAAAAACATTTTAACATGTAAACCTTACACTCCTAAATACATATAAAACTATAGTTATTTTTCTTTTTATACCATTTTCACCTGTTACTGCATCAGTGGCAACTTTTCACCATTTTTGGTAGTTTGTTTCCATTTTAATGAAGTGACATCATGTTTAGGAGGGTGAGCATATACTTTCAATCACGTTCAATGATGTTCCCTGTTTGTTATATTTTTAAAGTTTTGTTTTTAGGCTAACTCATGAAGAATGTTGGTCCCATCAAAACAAATAAAAAATATATTTGATATAGTAATAACAATTGTGTTTAAGTGTAGAACGTTAGCTATCTAAACCTAGATCACTCCCACATTATGGCTAACTTAGCTCAAAGCTTTCCCCCCCCTAGCAGTCCTGTTGGGGCTCTGGACCACTAGGAACCAGTCCACCATTACCGATGAGTTTTCCAGAGCCTTCCATTGGCTACCACAACGCTGTGGAGCTAGTTCTGGCCATGCAACACTGGGTGGTTCTTAATCAGGTTTTTTGTCAAACGAACCCCATAGCCCTATCAGACCAACTCAAGTAGACGCTTGTCATGTTCCAAATGTCTTCATTTTAATATAACAACTGGATATTATGTAGCTATTAATGCTATCAAAGAGGATATTGTTTCAATAATCTTAAGTGTCAGTTTTTGTTTTGCATTTGTAGAATCGGCGTGCCAGAAGCTGAACACTTGAGCCATTTATGGATTAATGTAAGCTATTTCTCTATTACCTTTAGATAATTATTTCAACCATTTTATCCATTACTTTTAGCTAACTACTTACCATTACCTTTAGCTAACTATTTCAACCATTTATCCATTAGGCTACTTTATGCTAGATATTTCATCCATATATCCATTACTTTTATCTCATGTAGCCATTACTTTTAGCTAACTACTATTGTTATGAAACAATCCGATCATAACTGTTTTGTGGTTTATATGTTGGAGAACAAAGAAACACCAAGCATGGGTTCAGTTCCCAATGTGGACTTCAAATAAACTCCAGTGTCCATGTTCATGGTCAAAAGGGAACCAAATGCTACAGTGTGGCTCACTGAGGACTTTTTAGTTTTTGAAAACAGGTCGATGACAGAGAAGACATAAGCTTAATACAGAGACAACACTTGTTGGCAGGATCAGTTCTTTGTTGGTTTTGGTCTTTTCATGGGAATTGTTAAAAATTTAAAAAATATAGAATAGTAAGTAAACTTCCCGCCATATCCTTTACATGGAAATGGTGAGATTAGATCGTGGAGGTTTTTTTTTGTATTTCACTGCCTTATATTATGCAAGTTTGGAATGTTGCCAATGTATGTGTGAGCTGATTTACGCAAGATTAATATATAAGGTTTATGAGTAGAAATAGATAAATGAATAACACAAACAAATATTGAATGCATGCTTTAATTTGATAGTGTACAGTACCAGAGAATTCACAGATTGGTAGTCTTAGATTCTGCTGTCTGCTTAAAGAATATTTGAACAGAAACTTGTTTTCATAAGTGATAACTTCAGATAAGATGTGTTGTTTCTAGCAGCCATAGAGCTTATTGATCCTTTTGATGTCCCAGGAGGACAAGCCCTGCCTCTGGCCGATCTGGACGTTAGGGTTGGGGATGGGGACCATTGTGTCCCTCCCGTTGATGGAGAAGGCTGTTCTGTCATAGTGCATGATGGAGCCGTAGTCATAGGGAGTGTTCAGGTTGTCTGTGTCCTGCTTGTTGAAGTTGTAGGCCTGAGCAGGGTCGATGTTTTCCCACATGATCTTGATGTAGCTGTCACGGTCGCTTCTGCACTGTTCGTGCTGGAAGCCCAGAGCGTGGCTGAACTCGTGCTGGATGATGCCGTAGTAGAGGCAGCCCTGCCTGTTGAGAGAGAGCACCTGAGCACCCCCCCACTCTGCCCAGTGAGGAGAAACATCCTCCTTGGTTCTGCACGGTGATGTAGTCGTTCTCGTTGCTACGGGGGGGCCGAAGCGGATACAGGTTGGGCCGAGGAAGCCCTGCAAGGCGCTGCTGATCAACTGCTTCTCATAGCTGGTGTACTCACTGCTCACGGCGTGGGGACCATCACCTGGCCGCTGGAACTTTTCTTCCAGAAGCAGTTCTGGGTATAGCACTTGATGGCGTTTCTGGTTCTGGGAGCCAGCAGGTCTCCTTCCAGCAGGATCTCATTGCTGCCGTTGTTGGCAGTCAGAATCCTGGTGGATATGTTGATGGTGTCTGGGGCTTTTTTTCTTCTTTGTCTCCTTCCTCCTGGAGAGGAAGTGCCTGAGAGAGGCCGAGCAGGAGCAGCAGCACCAGGCTGGTAGAGGGACTCATGTTCAGGGTCGGTCTGGAGGCTGTGGAGCTTCTCTGGAGAGCTGCTGTGGAGAGACTCCTTGAAGCTTGATGTTTGACTCAGTTCAGTCCAGGGTCTTTATACTCTCCTCTACAGGTGTGTCTGCATGAGGCTTATGGGTTGGGGTCTACACTGCTAGGCCTGAACAAACCTCTGGAGGGAGGACTCCACAGACAAGCCCACTTTTTAAACATGGTTTGTTATCTCTGGTCATGAGATGGAAGAACACAGCTTAACAGTGTTAACCAGGTTGCATTTGTTAAACTACACACTTAAGATGTTGTGTCACATTAGATTCTCTTCATCAAACCAGACTAAATTAAACAGAGTCATGTATTTGTTCATTTGAAACTTCCTTCTGATGTTTCTTTAATACAATAAAACAAAATTGCTTGTATGATTGATCAAAGTAAGGATGTAATCAAATACAAATCTATTATTCAGATAGAAACAGATGATGCACTCTGACCAGAACAACAATAATAAAAACTCATAACTTTAGCTCTTGGCTTATGTTTTAATATGTGGCGTGTCCTTTTTTAACATGTTAGCATCTTTGCAATTACTATAAGACGATGAAAGCAAATACAATAGATCACCAGGGGGACGTGAATGTGTGAATCAGATGTCATGGAAATCCATCCAATATTGGTTAGGATTGATTAGGATTGATTAGCATTCCACTCAAAAGGTTTCTCAGCTGGTGTGTTAGTTGAACGTTGTGGGTGAAAACGGTGGCAATGGTGTGGGGTGAATGTCTGATTCTGGAGATGAGTGTCTGAATGTCTTTATGTAAGATGTCTTCTACTGCTGTGTTTGAGTAAATGAAGGGATGAAGGGATGCATTTGCACGAGGTCTTGTGAAGCCTGCGAACACGGGGAAGAAAAGGCGGAGATCGCCTGAGACATGACAGACAGAGGGAGCAGGCACATGGGGAATTACGACCTGACCCCCGCCAGGGGGAGCTGGAGAGACGCGCCGTGGCTAGGGAGGCCCGTGACGTCATGAGTGATCCCACAAAAGTTACTTTGTCCAGTGTATCCTCATTGTGTGCCACATCTTTAGCTCTACTAAGCTCAGGTGGTTTTATTTTTCTTTGGTTTACAAATGGCTTTCAAGCAACCTTTATCAAAGTGTATATGTACAAATTAAATGTGTGTGACAGAAATACTGTTGCTTCTCTCTCTGATGACCTGTGTATTTGAAATCCCCATTTGCCATTTTTTATGACAAGCTGTTAAAGTTGTAGCAAAAGCTGCGTGTACCTTGGACCTTGGTTGGACCACTCTTACAGAGAAGAAACAGCTGGATGGAGACGGATAACATCAGCTCCACAACAACAACAACACTTCCTTGTTTCTCACTGACCGACAGCTGAAATAGCCAATCAGATGCTAGCAGAAGAAATGTGAGGTAAATCACAGAGATAGATTCATAACTGCTTATGTAAATAATTAAATATGCAAATACTGAGTGTGTAGACACGTATATGTAAATAGTTAACTGTATGCACATTGTAAAAACATTTTAACATGTAAACCTTACACTCCTAAATACATATAAAACTATAGTTATTTTCTTGTTATACCATTTTCACCTGTTACTGCATCAGTGGCAACTTTTCACCATTTTTGGTAGTTTGTTACATTCCAAAAAAGACTACAATTCCATTGAGACCATTTTAAGGAAGTGATATCATGTTTATGAGGGAACTCAATGGAGCAAGGTAGGGTGAGCATACTTTCAATCACGTTCAATGATGTGACCTGTTTGTTATATTTTTAAAGTTTGGTTTTTAGGCAAAATCATGAAGAATGTTGGTCCCATCAAAACAAATAAAAGAATATATCAAATATATTTGATATAGTAATAACAATTGTGTTTAAGTGTAGAACGTTAGCTATCTAAACCTAGATCACTCCCACATCTATGGCTAACTTAGCTCAAAGCTTTCCCCCCCTAGCAGCCCTGTTTGGGCTCTGGACCACTAGGAACCAGTCCACCATTACCGATGAGTTTTCCAGAGCCTTCCATTGGCTAACACAACGCTGTGGAGCTAGTTCTGGCCATGCAACACTGAGTGGTTCTTAATCGGGTTTTCTTTGTCAAACGAACCCCATAGCCCTATCAGACCACACTAAAGTAAACGCTTGTCATGTTCCAAATGTCTTCATTTTAATATAACAACTGGATATTATGTAGCTATTAATGCTATCAAATAGGATATTGTTTCAATATTCTTAGGTGTCAGTTTTCGTTTTGCATTTGTAGAATTCGGCGTGCCAGAAGCTGGACACTTGAGCCATTTATCAATTCATGTAAGCTATTTATCTATTACCTTTAGATAATTATTTTAAACATTGTATCCATTACTTTTAGTTAACTACTTACCTATTACCTTCAGCTAACTATTTCAACCATTTATCCATTAGGCTATTTTATGCTAGATATTTCATCCATATACCCATTACTTTTATCTCATGTAGCCATTACTTTTAGCTAACTACTATTGTTATGAAACAATCATCATAATAGTTTTGTGGTTTATATGTTGGAGATCAAAGCAACACCATGCATGGGTTCAGTTTCCAATGTGGACTTCAAATAACCACCACCTGTGTGAACCAGATGTCATGGAAATCCATCCAATATTGGTTAGGACATTTCACTCAAAACCATAAATGTCCACTTCACTAGCATGGAACAAACCACAAGCATATGTTAGTTAAAGATTTAATGAACATTATGAATGTGCAGATAGATGAATTGATGTGGATGTCGTCTGATGGCTGGTCTGGGAGGATATGTGATGACCGGGTGGAAGAGACTCAGAGTGGGGGTTCCGTCTCAGAAGCAGTTTTTGCCCGAATAGTTTACAGACCCCCAAAAGTGTCAGATTGTGTAGAAATGAGTTGTGCGTGGGCTTGACTGAGATCGTTGAGATGTTTGTGAATGTAAGATCGGTATGCCTGGGATAACCAGCGGCCTGGGAACTGAATGGTTTGGTCGGAAATGCCTGATCTGGCGGCTGTGGTTTCTGCGCGATGCGGAAAGAGTGGCTGGAATAATGTCTGGGTGATATGGCTGAAATGCAGAGAATGCTGTTTAGATGTTACTGAAACCAGAGTTGAGTGGCCATTTTGGAAAAAGTGGGTGTTGCAGAGATGCCTTGGCGGCGTACCTGGAGCCGATGTACTGTATTTGATTGGTGGCTCGTAGGGTTGAGGTAGGAGCTGTGGTCGAAGACAAATGGGGAAGCAAACTTCTAAGTGTGAATATGAGAGAGTTTGAGTTGTGGATGGTGATGTCTGATAAACTGGATGAAGAGAAGGATTATAGAGAAGAGATGGATGAAGTTGGTGCAAATTCTGAACACCCCAAAAGCTGAAAAAGGATTGAATGGAATGAGCATGGGTGATGAAATTGAAGAGAAGGTAACGGAAGCCAATATGTGGCTTGATGTGCCTTAAAGCAATTCCAGCCAGTTAGGTAGGCTGAGAGAGTGCTGGGCAAGACTGTTGCTGATGGCATCTTGTGATGTGTAAGAGGTTTCTCAGCTGGTGTGTTAGTTGAACGTTGTGGCTGAAAACGGTGGCAATGGTGTGGGGTGAATGTCTGTTTCTGGAGACGAGTGTCTGAATGTCTTTATGTAAGATGTCTTCTACTGCTGTGTTTGAGTAAATGAAGGGATGAAGGGATGCATGTGCACGGGGGGTCTTGTGAAGCCTGCGAACACGGGGGAGGAAAAAGGCGGAGATCGCCTGAGACATGACAGACAGAGGGAGCAGGCACATGGGGAATTACGACCTGACCCCCGCCAGGGGAGCTGGAGAGCGCGCCGTGGCTAGGGGAGGCCCGTGGCGTCATGTGTGATCCCACAAAAGTTACTTTGTCCAGTGTATCCTCATTGTGTGCCACATCCTTAGCTCCACTAAGCTCACCTGGTTTTATTTTTCTTTGGTTTACAAATGGCTTTTAAGCAACCTTTATCAAAGTGTATATGTACAAATTAAATGTGTGTGACAGAAATACTGTCGCTTCTCTCTCTGATGACCTGTGTATTTGAAATCCCCATTTGCGCCTTTTATGACAAGCTGTTAAAGTTGTAGCAAAAAGCTGCGTGCCCCTCTGTGAGGATGATAGACGGCTTATTGAAACTCTTGCTGATGTAGAAGATGGTGATAGGTTTCTGTGGGACATGTTGCTCTGGCCTGGCTGAAACAGCTCGCTGGTCAAACTGAACATTTACAGGCCATGTTACACTCATGTAACGTGACGGTTGGTTGGACCACTTATACAGAGAAGAAACAGCTGGATGGAGACGGATAACATCAGCTCCTCAACAACAACAACACTTCGTTGTTTCTTACTGACCTATAACTGAAATAACCAATCAGATGCTAGCGGAAAAAATGTGAGGGAAATCACACAGATTCATAACTGCTTATGTAAATAATTAAATATGCAAATAATGAGTGTGTAGACACATATATGTAAATAGTTAACTGTATGCACATTGTAAAAACATTTTAACATGTAAACCTTACACTCCTAAATACATATAAAACTATAGTTATTTTTCTTTTTATACCATTTTCACCTGTTACTGCATCAGTGGCAACTTTTCACCATTTTTGGTAGTTTGTTTCCATTTTAATGAAGTGACATCATGTTTAGGAGGGTGAGCATATACTTTCAATCACGTTCAATGATGTTCCCTGTTTGTTATATTTTAAAGTTTTGTTTTTAGGCTAACTCATGAAGAATGTTGGTCCCATCAAAACAAATAAAAAATATATTTGATATAGTAATAACAATTGTGTTTAAGTGTAGAACGTTAGCTATCTAAACCTAGATCACTCCCACATTATGGCTAACTTAGCTCAAAGCTTTCCCCCCCCCCTAGCAGTCCTGTTGGGGCTCTGGACCACTAGGAACCAGTCCACCATTACCGATGAGTTTTCCAGAGCCTTCCATTGGCTACCACAACGCTGTGGAGCTAGTTCTGGCCATGCAACACTGGGTGGTTCTTAATCAGGTTTTCTTTGTCAAACGAACCCCATAGCCCTATCAGACCAACTCAAGTAGACGCTTGTCATGTTCCAAATGTCTTCATTTTAATATAACAACTGGATATTATGTAGCTATTAATGCTATCAAAGAGGATATTGTTTCAATATTCTTAAGTGTCAGTTTTTGTTTTGCATTTGTAGAATTCGGCGTGCCAGAAGCTGAACACTTGAGCCATTTATGGATTAATGTAAGCTATTTCTCTATTACCTTTAGATAATTATTTCAACCATTTTATCCATTACTTTTAGCTAACTACTTACCCGTTACCTTTAGCTAACTATTTCAACCATTTATCCATTAGGCTACTTTATGCTAGATATTTCATCCATATATCCATTACTTTTATCTCATGTAGCCATTACTTTTAGCTAACTACTATTGTTATGAAACAATCCGATCATAACTGTTTTGTGGTTTATATGTTGGAGAACAAAGAAACACCAAGCATGGGTTCAGTTCCCAATGTGGACTTCAAATAAACTCCAGTGTCCATGTTCATGGTCAAAAGGGAACCAAATGCTACAGTGTGGCTCACTGAGGACTTTTTAGTTTTTGAAAACAGGTCGATGACAGAGAAGACATAAGCTTAATACAGAGACAACACTTGTTGGCAGGATCAGTTCTTTGTTGGTTTTGGTCTTTTCATGGGAATTGTTAAAAATTTAAAAAATATAGAATAGTAAGTAAACTTCCCGCCATATCCTTTACATGGAAATGGTGAGATTAGATCGTGGAGGTTTTATTTTGTATTTCACTGCCTTATATTATGCAAGTTTGGAATGTTGCCAATGTATGTGTGAGCTGATTTACGCAAGATTAATATATAAGGTTTATGAGTAGAAATAGATAAATGAATAACACAAACAAATATTGAATGCATGCTTTAATTTGATAGTGTACAGTACCAGAGAATTCACAGATTGGTAGTCTTAGATTCTGCTGTCTGCTTAAAGAATATTTGAACAGAAACTTGTTTTCATAAGTGATAACTTCAGATAAGATGTGTTGTTTCTAGCAGCCATAGAGCTTATTGATCCTTTTGATGTCCCAGGAGGACAAGCCCTGCCTCTGGCCGATCTGGACGTTAGCGTTGGGGATGGGGACCATTGTGTCCCTCCCGTTGATGGAGAAGGCTGTTCTGTCATAGTGCATGATGGAGCCGTAGTCATAGGGAGTGTTCAGGTTGTCTGTGTCCTGCTTGTTGAAGTTGTAGGCCTGAGCAGGGTCGATGTTTTCCCACATGATCTTGATGTAGCTGTCACGGTCGCTTCTGCACTGTTCGTGCTGGAAGCCCAGAGCGTGGCTGAACTCGTGCTGGATGATGCCGTAGTAGAGGCAGCCCTGCCTGTTGAGAGAGAGCACCTGAGCACCCCCCACTCTGCCCAGTGAGGAGAAACATCCTCCTTGGTTCTGCACGGTGATGTAGTCGTTCTCGTTGCTACGGGGACGAAGCGGATACAGGTTGGGCCGAGGAAGCCCTGCAAGGCGCTGCTGATCAACTGCTTCTCATAGCTGGTGTACTCACTGCTCACGGCGTAGGGGACCATCACCTGGCCGCTGGAACTTTTCTTCCAGAAGCAGTTCTGGGTATAGCACTTGATGGCGTTTCTGGTTCTGGGAACCAGCAGGTCTCCTTCCAGCAGGATCTCATTGCTGCCGTTGTTGGCGGTCAGAATCCTGGTGGATATGTTGATGGTGTTTGGGGCTTTTTCTTCTTTGTCTCCTTCCTCCTGGAGAGGAAGTGCCTGAGAGAGGCCGAGCAGGAGCAGCAGCACCAGGCTGGTAGAGGGACTCATGTTCAGGGTCGGTCTGGAGGCTGTGGAGCTTCTCTGGAGAGCTGCTGTGGAGAGACTCCTTGAAGCTTGTTGTATGACTCAGTTCAGTCCAGGGTCTTTATACTCTCCTTTACAGGTGTGTCTGCATGAGGCTTATGGGTTGGGGTCTGCACTGCTTGGCCTGAACAAACCTCTGGAGGGAGGACTCCACAGACAAGCCTACTTGGTAAACATGGTTTGTTATCTCTGGTCATGAGATGGAAGAACACAGCTTAACAGTGTTAACCAGGTTGCATTTGTTAAACTACACACTTCAGATGTTGTGTCACATTAGATTCTCTTCATCAAACCAGACTAAATTAAACAGAGTCATGTATTTGTTCATTTGAAACTTCCTTCTGATGTTTCTTTAATACAATAAAACAAAATTGCTTGTATCATTGATCAAAGTAAGGATGTAATCAAATACAAATCCATTATTCAGATAGAAACAGATGATGCAATCACGAACAGAACAACAATAATAGTGAAAAACTCACAACTTTAACTCTTGGCTTATGTTTTAATATGTGGCGTGTAATTTTTTAACATGTTAGCATCTTTGCAATTACTATAAGACAATGAAAGCAAATACAATAGATCACCAGGGGGACGTGAATGTGTGAACCAGATGTCATGGAAATCCATCCAATATTGGTTAGGACATTCCACTCAAAACCATGAATGTCCACTTCACTAGCATGGAACAAACCACAACCATATGTTAATTAAAGATTTAATGAACATTATGAATGTGCAAATACATGAATTGATGTGGATGTCGTCTGATGGCTGGTCTGGGAGGATATGTGATGACCGGGTGGAAGAGACTCAGAGTGGGGGTTCCGTCTCAGAAGCAGTTTTAGCGCGAATAGTTTACAGACCCCCAAAAGTGTCAGATTGTGTAGAACTGAGTTGTGCGTGGGCTT